>CAMAOG010000344.1:30000-53227 GCA_945859605.1 Lumbricus rubellus | reverse complement strand
GATGCGCCACGTTATTAACGGGTATGGTCTAAGCAATTTGCTTTCGTAATTGCAAAACAAGTAAGAGGTTCTTTCGCAGCTAGCCTATAATTATATGCTGTTAAATGTATTTAAGAACTATTATATAGCCTGTCAACCAATTATCAAAAAACAATGCGTAGAAAAGCAAGAACAGTCACCAGAAGCGGTCCTCTAAACAATATGAACACAAAGATTTGGTGCGAGTCATCACGTTGACGATTAATTTTGGAACATCATAGCGAGTGAGCCACTGACCAAGTCCTTGAATTGTGACACACGAGCAACTTATTAGTATTTTCGTGCACATAAGTATAGCAGCCGATGCTCCCTTGGCTTTTGCAAAAGAACCCGCAAGATGGAGGTTTGATCTCTTGTTCCTCATCCTCGCCGAAAACCAGCCTGCTCTTCTGCAATCTCGCATTCGCTTTTTTACGAATCCGTTCCAAAAATGATTTTAACAATCTTTTGCATTATTAATATCCAATATTCTGGGAGTCACTACATAAATTTTAAGTTCCATGTAGCCTATGTTGGATGACACTTCCTTATTTTATGTCCTCAACAAAGACATCGATGATTTCTCTTGTTGTCGGATCAAATTGAAAACCGGAAGTTGAATTGCGACCGGAAATGACGCCACTGTTTGCTCTCACTCGACACCGCTAGATGGCGCTTTCAAATCGTTTTCGTTTTGTTGAGATTTCTAATTTCGATCGGAAAATGACCGCCATATTTCATTACGAATGCATTTCCATGCAGAGAGGTATTATTGCACGAGCCGTGCTTTATGCACCGATCCTTTTCATATAGCGCAAGATCTATGCATGCATTATTGTACGCATGTCGGAACACATATGATATCATCTTTATCTAGCGCTGTGTTTAATGGCGCTTCATCAATTGTTCCGGTCACGGCGCATGCGCTTCCGGTGTTCTCTATGACGTAGTTCCGGGTCAGAGTTCAACTTCGTCGATGTCTGTTTTCATTTGCCACAGACATAAAGCGCAATAGAACGTCAAAAGCGCTCGTATGGAAAACAAACAGACAAACTGCGCGGCTTCAGTTTATATTGCGAGAGATAAACGGCAGCAGAAATATTCGCTGAATTTTATGGATTCGTTTGGTTCGTTCATTGCATTGTATTGTATTGCATTGTATTGCATTGTGTGTTGAATTGTAAGCGGATGTCGGCAGACGATTCTCCGTTTCTGATATCGAGCGCCATCGCTAGATAGAAAGATTGACTGTTTAGGAATCGGTATTTTGATCGTTGAATCGGTAGAATCTGCAAAGAACTGCAAAGTTTATTGTTGGAACCGTCATTGTTGTTGTTGTTGTTGTTGCTGCTGTTATTATTACTTTTTAAAATAACATCGTTGTTATTGTAGTCATTATTTTATAATATTTTTTACAATAAACTTACTTTATTAAAAAAATAAAGTCCATGGAGACTTGCAGCAGTTCATTTCTGAGTTGGGTAGCCTACTTCCGCAACCCATGTTCATCATCATGGTGGCATCATACCTGTTCCAACAGACGCCAATGGCGATCTTCAACGGTGAAACTGTAAATTATCTGGCCATTCTGAAAAGATTCAATGAACTTAAACTTCAAGATTATTATAGTGCCATAACAATCTTATTTAAAGGTTTCTAAATGGTGCATTAACTTAGGGCAGTGGAAAACGCTTATCATCTTCGCCACAACACGTAAACGGCAACTCTACCACCAACCATCATTCCACCTGCAAACTACCAAGGTCTTGAGTGCTGCTCTTTGTCGGGTATAGTGCCATTCCCAAGTATACGGAAAGAGGAGGGCAACAATAATTATCAGCACAAGACATCACTAACACTAGAAGCTATTATTGATTGACAAGCAAAGTGACGTCGGGTGAAAACTGTTGTTTGAAATAAAGGGTTAAAACAGTAGGCTAAATGGCCTAATATGCCCTTCGTACGGTTCGTACCACGCGAGCCTTACCCCGCGGTTTAAAGACAGACATATACGATGGGATTTTCTTTTCAATCCAAAGAATCTTGGCTGATTCGAATCCTAACTGAACATAATAATTATCTTCCGATATTTCGCCAGCATCGCTTCCACACTGCACTGCCTATTCGGAAGATGGCGCTGCTATAGAATGTGGACAGTTGCGCCATCTAATTATTATGGCTTAGGGAAAAACCAATGCAGTTATTTTCTGTCTAGTTTTATTAGCCTACATGTATCTATTATCAGAGTGTATAAAGGAACATTGATCTATTCTAAGTAAATTTCATCTAATTTTGGGGGTTATGCCCGGATGCTTGTTTTTTCTTATATAATTGGACAAAATTAGCTTAACCCTCGGGCTACCAGGGGGGTGGTATCCACCCCCCCCTAGGTTTTCCCAAATCAAACTTTTTTCGTTAGGAATAAAATTTTGACGTTTTAGGTAGCTGTAGAGGATTCATTTGCACACATTTTGAGCTAAAATGTGTGAGGATATACCATACCATTCAAAAGTTATACCCGATATACCCGAGGCACCAGGGGGGTGGCAACAACCCCCTCTTAGATTATCGGCTGTATCTTATCCGTCCTTTGACATGAAGAGACACCAATTACACCATTCTGTAGAGGGAATGTGGGGCTACATTGTGGTGGTCACGGAGTTGTCTTTGGACAACCGGAAGTGCTCAAAATAAATTAAAATATAAATAAAGGTGTTTTATTTTCATAAAATTTTCATGTTTTTCCTATTAAAAATTATTCATAATTTATTTTTTAAGAGAAATAAATTATGTAATTCTATAGAGGGCATTCAGGGCTATTTTTTGATACCAATAAATTTGACATTTGATGACCGGAAGTGCTCAAAATAAATTTAAATGTGTGAAAATGTTGTGTTTTTTTACAACGCAAACCGATAAGTCTGCGTAAACGTTTTTCAGCATGTTTTACATGTTTTTTCTCTTTTTATTGTAACTAAAACTAACTTATTACTAGTTTTTATAGTTGAATATTGGACTTTATTATATTTAAACTATTTTTAATTAAATAAATTATGTTAAAAACACACAGAATCTAATATTTTGCTTATATTTTGTGGAATCGACGGGTGCCTACGGTAAAAAATTCATAACTTCGGGGTGCTTTCATATATTTTAAACCTAAATATACCATTTTGTGCAGAAATGAATGCTGAATCCATAGGTGTATTACAAGTTATGATATCTCAAACCAAACCCAAAATCCAGGGGGGGGGGGGTAACCACCCCCCCCCCCTTGGTAGTCAGTGTTACAAAAAAAGCTTGGTAGCCTGAGGGTTAACCTTTAACAAAACGTTTTCTCCTAAGCCAATGGGGTGTTTATCCCACTGTCTGTGCGTAGGCCTATTTAGCCCAGTATAATTGTTTGCATCAGCCTACACCGTGCTTTCATGCAAAACCATACTAATAAGTGAAGTTTTTCCATTGAGAAATAAGACCTTTCGTGCATAACCAGACAAATCCACAACCAATCGCAGCAGCGGAATTTCATTTTTCTCAAAATCATATAAAGTGGATTTGTCTGGTTTTGCAAGAAAGCTCCTCATTTGTTATAGACCTACCTACCGTAGAAGTCAACGGACGTTTTGCCATACTATTTCGTTTAACTATGGATCATTCATCTCATTTTCGACTTTAATAGCGATTGTCGAATCTAAAAGACTCAGCCACTGATTACTCGGGTGGTGAGTCTGGTGACAATCCAAAGCTTGGGTAGATCAGGAGGAATCAATTGATAAGAAATGTCTTTCTTTTAAAAAAATCGTTGAACATTGAGTGACAAACAGTGTTACCGCTCTAAAATTTAAGAAAAGCCAAGATGAGGTCTTTAAAAAAGCCAAGAAAAGCCAAGTTACCTAATTTAATTCAACAGAAGCTAATTTATCCGATGAATTGCGATGTTTATGAAATTATGTATAATTAATCATGAAATTAATCTATATTAAATTGTTAATAATTGGTTCCGTTCGCTGATTTTCTAACATACTAACAACATTTTGGAACATAGTGCGCTAGTTTTGAGAAATAAACGTCTTAATAATAATAATAATAATAATAATAATAATAAAAATTTCTTTATTGAAACGCCTGCAAGACGCACTGCGCTTTACATTTACAAGTTATGCAGTAATCTTAATTAAGCTTAACTACCAACCGAGCAGACAGCTTTTCTTCACTTTAGTTGTTGTTTTGTTGAGTTCAGAAATTTTTCGTGTACTTTTGTGTGATCTTGTGAGCCATTAAAGCTGATTTGTTTGCATTTCTAAGATTAATGTCTATTGTTATTGATCAACTTATCATTTATCTTAGTTTATCAAGTTATTTTCGATTTTGCGCGGAATTGCGCCAAATTGCACGTGACGTCACAAATAAGTAATATGCAGAGAGCAAGCAGTCCAGACTCCAAAGAATAATAAGTGGGATAAATATTATTATAGTCAGTAGATGGAGCCATAGTTATATTACTGCTAAGATTATTGTTATTTAGTGGATTATTGCTAAGATTATTGTTATTTAGTGGGCAGAAAAAAGCCAAGTAAAAAAGCCAAGGTCCTTTGAAAAAAGCCAATATCCCAAGATACGGTTGAAAAAGCCAAGATCTTGGGAAAAAAGCCAAGGAGCGGTAACACTGGTGACAAAGATCATTAATGTTACTCGTTACCTACACGTACTTATCACTGAAGACTGATAGAGTTAACTGAAAGAAAATTGCAATTGTCTGTAATTACGTGTTTGTAAGAAATGAATTAATGGTGTCTACTTCCGTGATAAAGAAACACGGTGGTGATAGACATAATTTGTTTGTTTGTTTGTATGTGCACTTGTTATAGCGCCCCTTCCAGCTCTCTACGCAGAGGCGCTCCCGACTACAGAGCGGACGCTGCATCGGAGTTTCACACCGAAGCGCTGAGCAATTGTGTGTGAAGGTCCCTGCGCGGCGACTTGAGGTGGATTCGAACCTACAACCCTTCGGTTGCAAGGCGACGAACATACCAACTATACACCCGGGGTCTCAAACTGAAGTCATCACGTGGGCCACATTTGGTAATTTATGCCTCGATTACAGCATTTCTGGCCATAATCCCAGATTTGATCTTGTCATCGTTTAGGCTATATGCGTGGCGTCTTGCATTAGCTCCATATCAGCAGCAAATTATTATAGGGCTGTAACCGGGTATCTACTTTGGCGTGGCAGTACCACTTAGATGCTGTTCCTGTTTATTTGCAATCTGAGATATATGTTGCTTTTCTTTGGTTGTAGTCTACGGGGCGGCGTGCTCCGCGTTCCTCCAATCAGAGTGAACTCATCATTCCCCGAGCACGATCTGCTCTTAAATAACAATGTTCTTTCTCTGTTATTGGCCCCATGGTATGGAATGGGCTCCAACTATCTATAAGCCTTATGCTCGGGATTTGATCAGGTGCGTTAAAACTGTCAGCCGAGGTTGGGTCGGAAGCCCTACGTGTATAGTGACCTTGAAGGGCGCTATATTAATCTCCACAATGAACGAATGAACGAATGAATGGATGAATACCACATGACAACGTTAAAATATTGTAATCCATAAAATTATATCGCACAATTGTTTCACCGATAGTGTACGATCGCTAATAGACGGCGTGACCGAATCAGAAATATCGATAGGCTTTTTCTGGCGAGAAATTTAATTAACCATCGATTTCTTGAATAACAGTGAGTGTCATCATTACTGCAAATATCTAATCAAAGGCAAGTTGCACTTAGACACCTTTAAAACGCTTTCAATAATACTAGAAAATAAAACTTGTCTGTTGCTCGTTTGAAGATGCGGCTAAGTTTAGCGTAACTATTTGTCATGTCATGTCAATACGCCGACGTCGCTACGCGACGGTTGGCTACATGAGTGGACCAAAGTACTCCAGCAAGATCTATCCTTTACAGTCCGCAATAGCGCCGCTCCTGATAAACCGGTCCACAGCGTGATGTTATCAAGCCAGCATATTCTAGGTCTACCGCGACCGCGAACACCTTGCACCAATCCCGTCATGACACTATTTTCAATATTGTCCTGCTGTCGCAGGATGTGACCGAAGTATCGTAATTTAGAAATGTATAATGGGAACCACTATTATACACTGTGTCCCAATAAATCGGGCACCCTTTTTATAATGTGAATAAAACAGGTAAATCTTAATCGATTTTCAAAATTTCACAACTGTTTTTATCCTGAGATAATTATCTTACACTGAATAAAATATGAAGTTTCTGGCATGAATATTGACGTCAAAATTACGTCATTTGCATCAGAGAATTCAAATGTTAAGTATACCAAACCCAACGATTTTTGTTGACATTTGGTTTCGATATGTTAATTAACGACGTCATTATGACGTAATTTTTTAGTGAGGGCCGTTCATAAAAATTACCAATTTGTAGATAATTATCTCAGGATAAAAACAGTTTTGAAATTTTGAAAATCGATTAAGATTTACCTGTTTCATTCACATTATAAAAAGGGTGCCCGATTTATTGGGACACAGTGTAATTTTACTGGTGTGACAGAAGATTCTTGTTACAACGCTAAGACAATCCCCAGGGCGCACACACAAAACACACGCACGCACGCACACACGCACACACACACGCACGCACACAAACACACACACGCGCGTATTGCGGGGCGCGTTTGTGTAGTGGGTATGTTCGTTGCCTTGTAGCCGAAGAGTTGCAGGTTCGAATCCACATCAAGTCGTCGCATAGGGATCTTGGGCAAGTCCTTCACTTTCAATTGCTCAGAGCTTCGGCGTGAAACACCGATGCAGTGTCCGCGCTGTAGTTTGGAGCGCCTTTGAGTAGTGAGCTTGAAGGGGTGCTATTACAAGTGCACCTACAAACAAAGCAAACAAACAAACATGCTCGCACAAAAATAAAATGGACCTAGAGGCCATAGGCCTATAGACAGCTCATAAGTTAAAAAAAGATAGTCCAGGGGTAATGGAACATTGCGCTCCTGAATACATGAAGTATACAAATATTAGGAAAATTTTCACAAAATGGTTCCGAAATGGAAGTGGAATCCAAGTTGAAGCGCCCACGACATTCCTGAACTTAAAATGGACAAGTTGCAAAATGACGGACAACAGGACAAGTCCTTTCTGCAGAATTAGACGCCTAGGCATGAAGTGTCAACGACTTCAATTTCTCTGCCTCAGCATATGAAAATGGGCGACCGACCAATCCTCTCCTTCACCGTCTCATCTTCCACCGACAGTGTACGGTCGATGTGATCATTATCGCAGAGATGGCTAGAGGTGCACGCACGAGAAGCATAAACCTCGAACAACATTTTTACCCGTTGCTCGGGCTGTATCCCTACAAATTAAACGTTGTCTATCCACGTGAAAATAGAATAGGCCTACATAATAATTTTTTATTCTAAAGGAATAACAGGCGTTGTTTTAGCCGACATCAAAATGGCGACGCGATTGAAGAACAAAATGTCTCCCTTAAAACGCCAACACGGAAATTTTCAGATGACATCAAAAGGCCTTGTCGATCGCTAGAGTTCAACGAACTGACAGCACAAGGTGACAAGGTGACATCAAAAACTGTCGGAAACGATGTTATTTACAACATAAAACCTATGCACACATTGCACAGTCTATGCAGAAATTCAGCGAATGTCAGTGATTGTTCATTCAAGATGACCGTAAATATAGAAAACTGCACATCGCCGATAGAAAAGAATCTCAACAGAGATAGTCTAAAAAAATTATTACAGAGTATAATACGAAGTAGTTGACAAAGGAAGAGGTGGTGGGACAACATGTGTGAATGAACGGAATTATCAACAGAGGAATTGTTGAGAGCAACCGAAGACAGGAGAGAATGGAGAAGAATAGTTGTCCAAAGTGCAACCAACCCTCGTATCGAGGAAGGTTGAAGACAAGGCAAGTTGACAAAGCGTGCACTGTTACATCTGCACTTGTTCATTATTTCGCACATGTTTACTTATTCTGATTCATGTCACTGTTAACGTATAAAAATAGAAATGAGAAAGGACGACTCTGATAGCGGATCAATAATTGTTGTTTTTCTTGGATTTATCATTTGACAGTGGACACCCATTATTATTTTGATGATAATTGAATATCAACAAACTTTATGAATTGAATTTAATGCGACAAGGTGATTAAGGTCCAATTGAGTTCGAAACCACAGGCAAACATTGCGTTGCTTCGGTGTTGTTATAAATACGTGACCACCACTTAATGGTGGTTGTGGAAGTGGTGGTGATGATGATGGTGGTGGATGCGGTAGTGGTGGTGGTTGGGGTAGTGGTGGTTGGTGGTGGTGGTGGTGATGGTGGTGGTGGCAGGGGTAGTGGTGGTTGGTGGTGGTGGAGGCGGCTGTGGATGTGGTGGTGGTGGTAGGGGTAGTGGTGGTTGTTGTTGTTGTTGGTGGTGGTGGTGGTGGTGGTGGTGGTGGTGGTGGTGGTGGTGGTGGTGGTGGTGGTGGTGGTGGTGGTGGTGGTGGTGGTGGTGGTGGTGGTGGTGGTGGTGGTGGTGGCAGACACCACCACTTTTTGACCATATGTTGAAATATGTCTTGCGACAAAACGGTTTCTTTCCGCTTTGAAATAACTTTATGCGACGAAATGCAAAGGAGGTGTAATCATTCATACTCAACTATCACAATACGATAGGTGCTTGTACAATGTACGTTACCTTACCTGCTGTGTAAAATTATTTCGGGTGGAAAGACGAGGCAATTGACAGACTGCACTTTGTGAAGGAAGGCTATGACACTTTCCGGCGATTGCACTCTTTTCTTACCCCTAAAAGCAGGGTGAGAATTGCGGTGGGGTTCAGTGGTTCAACCTTAGTCTGCCACAGATTCACCGTATTGAAGTCTTTAGTGCACACCAGTGACACCACAACTCCACATAGCATAGGCTATACAATGTCTGGCCCCTCAGTTGTTGCCTTAATACAATTCTCATATAGATTGCCGCAAAGTGCAATCGGAGCATTTATGTTATCTATTATACACGGGACAAAACGTTAGCCGTTAATACAGTATTCTAGTTCAAGTTAATGACTTTGATTGGATAATTTTATAGAAAAGATGTACGTTTGTTTATTTACCATGTCTGTACAAAAAAATGCGGATAGCAATAATTATTGGTCTATTAAAGAATATGTAAACTGATAAGAATATGTAAACTGATCATTTATTTCTTTATTATCTTATCTTATCTTAACTTATCCTATCTTATCTTATAATTATTATAGCAGATTAACTTTCTTACTACAGGCTATTCTAGTCGTTTAATAACAAATCAGGTTGACTAGTCGCAACAAGGTTACAGGGTAAAATGAAATAGTCAGCAGAATACTGCAAATTAACTGTAAACTGATCATTTATTTCTTTATTTGTTGAGCAAGCTCTTACAGAGAACCATAGGCATGAAACCACTATAATCTTTTGTTGGCAACAAAGAGTATACGTTATACATCCGAAAACTCTTTGTCGTCAGGTCATTGTGAGGCCAAGCTCCAGATAAAATTGTGAAGTCTGAAAATTGTCATATATATTTATATATATATATATATATAAATTATAATTATATATGTATAATTATGACTCAGTTCACCGTTTTAAATTTTGTTTCACTTACTGCAACATCAGGGAAACAGCACTATCTTCCATACCTCTTTTTCAGTATTAATTCCCTCTCTATATATGCAGCTGTAGACAATTTTTAAGATAGATTTTTCAGCAAAGAGGTTACCTTACCGTGGAATAATCAATCCGACGTCGTAAAACAGTTAATTACAAGCCAAAATCAGTCAATTGGGCTTAAACAAATTACTTATATATAGTAGCAGATGGAGACGATTTAAAGGTGTCTAAAATGCGAAAGAAAATAAGATGGTGAAGCTGGTCATCTTTCTTATGATAGGAGCGCGGCAGTTAAAGAGAAACTATTGAGCCAATTATAACCTGGCCATTTTCCAAGAAGGCCCGTGGAGTTGGTGGTACCAGTCCTAAAGCTCGAGAAAGGAGGAGGGCGACATCAACGGTATTTTTTGCCATGAGGCGTCGTTACACACTGGAATCCATTACTGCATTCCACCACTGTCTGTGCTCTTGTGGTGCCAGTCTAAAGCCTGGGTAAAAAGTGGAGGGCACCGCTAATGAATTTTACTTACAATACAGTGACGTCTAGCAAGACTACTAGTTGGTACTTTAAACTGTTACAGTTGCAAGGACAGCTTCGAGATTGAATGTTTACGATTTCATATCTACATGCATAGCCACGGCATATGATTGCTAGTCCTCTTCCTCGCCGTCTGTCATTCCTATCGACACCGAGTGACCACTGAAGTCGTTTATAATCTAACCTCAGTTTGGGTGTCTGAGTGAAACCAACGACCGTAATTATCTTTGTTTACATAACACTGGACCCAGCCGAGTTCTTCTCTATTGTTGCTGGCTTAATGTAGGCCTACATGTATGTGTAGCCCATAGGTGCAATCACGTCCTAAAAGTTGGGGGCCATAATGAATCACGTCCTAAAAGTTGGGGGACCGTAATAATAAAGTTAGGGGACCACTAAAAAGTTGGGGGGGGGGACGCGTCCCGTGGGTCCCATAGGGTGGTTGCGCCTATGGTGTAGCCTACTTAACAAATCATATCGACCATATTATTAAAGGCCATCTGTTGATCTCTAGAACATTTTGAGCATTAGACACAATGCCTTAGAAAAGTCATTTAGGTAGCCTACGTTTGCTCGAATGCAACGTATAGAAGTTAATGTATATCTACGTAATGTGCCATTTTATGCATGCGTGTAGCTTATACACGCAGATATACAATGCATCCTGTATTGTATATCATTATGTGCTATTTTTTTATCTTATTGAATTTTATTACGTTATGTTGTGTTATGACAAACCTGTTAAGTAATGCAAAATTTTAATTTTGTAATATTTTATTAAAGACAATTTATCGCCAAAATGCCCGTGAATAAACAGATTTATTCATGTTGCAGGTTTTCTATAATCTATCTAAACAACTCACACATGAAAATATTCACGCCGTCTCTCCAAGCTGTCCACAGCTGTCCAGCCTAGTTGCTCGGAGGTCCTTGCAGCGCACCACAAGGGACCGGAAGTCACGTGAGACGGCTGCCGCTGGGTCCAGTGCTGATCCCTTGCGTCAGCGCGAGCGGCTGCAGCTGGGGCGATCTGACTGGAATCTCGTGAATGGAAGTGATCATGATGTTTCCCGCTCCTCCAATGATTCCCATTCCACCGATGTTTTCCAGGCTGTCATCCATCGACTCGACGCTCGCCTTCGGATGCATGTGCGCCCTCGGGATCGTCTGGCGCTCCTGGAGCAGGATCATCTCGCGGATGTCCCTCCCAGTCCCGGTCGGTTCCTCCGGTTCGAGCACGAAGTACTGGTGCGGGTCCGTCTGAGAGTAGACGGTACACGTCGAACCAGGTCGCTGCCCGGCGCTGGAACGGCGGAACCCGTCCGGACCACAGCTGCGGATGATCATACGGGACTGACGATGTCCGGAGTTCATCCGGTGGAGCGCGGCCACGGATCCAGGATCGGCGGCAACCATCTTCCAGCTTCCGCTGCGTAGGTCTGGAATGGAGGGCAGCGGACGGGCATCCATCTTTCTCGAGTTGGCATACTTGTTTTCGCGTCCGTCGGCACCGCCTGCGGAGGAGCCAGACTTGAAGACGAGGGTGGGGACGACGGATCCCTTCTGGAGGAGAGCGGCGTCGGAGATGGGAAGGTCGTCGCGGAATTCGATGTACTGCGCGGGAGGGACAACCATGGAACGACGATGGCGACGTTTGTACTGCTGCCTGGAATAATATCATGAAAACATTCATTCAGTGTCATGGGGTGACATTGGGGTGTAGCCTGTGATTGGAACGAATATATTGTAATGTAGTGTAATGTAAATCTTCTAGAATTCGGTTCGAGAAATTTTTAGGACCAATACGATCCTGTAGGGCCGGATGTCCTCTAGCCGTTTGCTGTTAAGCCTCGCCAGCGACTGGCAAAAATAGCCATGGAAACCTTAACAATAGATCAGGCTTAAAAATCCCTTTCTCACACTTTGTGCGGGACCTTGGTGTCATCATGGACCAAGAGTTAGTTTGACCAAGCATCAAGCCTGCTATATCGTGGCAATATTATTGTTATCCGAATGGTATCCAGCTCTCTAACGTTGGTGCCGCATCTGCCCTTGTCAATTCTTCCATAGTTCCCGCCTTGACTGCTGCAACGCACTCTATGATGGAATACCGGCAATTGGATTGGTTGTCTGGAAAGGTCCCTTGCACTGTGGCGCGACTTATTGGTCATATCCCAAACTTTGGCTATGTCTCATCTTATATGGGATGTCTTGCATCAACAGCGGATTCCTACATTGTCTGTGCGTTGGTTTAGTGGTGCATTGAGAGACTGCTCCAATATAATTGCGAGAACTTTGTTGTTTCACTTCTGGTGCTCAGCTCCGATCCACCCTTCGATCGACTAACCAAGCTGAGCTTCTGGTTCTCCGCCCGCCACCGCCGTTCTGTCGCCATCTGATTCTGCAGCCGGGAATGGCTCCCTATGACACTGCGCTTATAGCCAGGTGTCAATCCAATCTGTTTCTAAAGTACTTCAAAACGGTCCAAATTTGCCATGGCAGGGACGGGGGCGATTATGAGTAGCTTACATTGAAGAGGCGCTACATATAATTTTCCGAAATAAGTAAAATAAGTTATAACAGAGCTGTATTATGCAAACAAAACAAAAAAATTTCCAGGGCAACGGCCTCTGTTGTCATAGGCCCTGGTCAAATGAGGATCCATCCATCCAAATAAGTCATAAATTATTACGTGTTTGCTTGCACCTTGTGACCACTTGAACCGTTGAATAATAATAAGATGTTTCGACTGGACTCATTAGAAATTGAACGTTTTGTAACTATTTATATCGTTGGTGATAAGTGTTTTTAAGGTGTTCAATAGCTCCTATTGAATGCCTTTCTCCTAAACGTAAGTAAGTATGCACTTTATTGAACCGCATGCAAACGCACTGCGGAAACATCGAATACGAATAATCTATAATAATAAACATGTTTTATTTGGATCTAAAGCCACTTTGATTTGATTGTCACTGAAGTATTGATCTCGTTAATTCAGCTAATTATCTTGAATTTCAATCTAATTAGAACATTAGCCTATTGAATGAATGACTTACTATAATTATAGTAGACTGTCATTCACCTATTCAAGTATTATTTTGTAAACTACTAACAATAATATTATAGTACTTCTTGTACTTCTCACGCTTTGCATCGTACGCTCTCTTACTCAATATTTATTTATTCATAGAATATTTACCTTTATCTTATGGAATACTTAACTTTTCCCTTACCTGGTAGTTAAAATTTCACGTACTTACTTTACTCACCTGTATAAAATTTATTGCCTGCCATGTGCTGTCTCTGTTTAAGCTGACCGATCCTCTAGATTCTGACATGATTATGGGTTAGCTTTGGCGCACATTGTTTAAGATGCCTTGTGCATTAGACACCGGTTTTTAGAGAAATTATTTCAAGTATAAAAGAGTGCTGTTCTACTTTTAGCCGGTGAGTCACTTTCTTGGTAGCTATCGCTCATGGCTTCTACAGGGTGGGCCATAAAAAGTAGAAATGCTTAATCCTGGTCAAGATATGGGCAAAAAACCGTAGGGAGTTACTTTTTACGCCCCCCTGTATATAATCTCCGTCCTCTCGGCTGTCACTGCAGTAATGTTATCAGCCCCAAAACAGTACAATCCCCATATCAAACCTTTTCCGTGTTTAGTTCCTTCACCCTACTTTCTAACCATCGCCGTTGCCCCCGAATTTTCGAAGACGTGTGCTGTTTATGTGATGTTATTACAACATGCCAGAGACGATAATTAATAATTATGTTTGTTCTTTATTGAGAATTTCAGTGTAGCTCGTTTGTATGTTGAAGTTGATCGGTCGGCTGTGTAATGTTTTGGCTGGATCAGCCATCTTTTCGGGACTCTTTTCTCGGTCTCGGTTTACACTATGTATCGTTGCAAAACAATGGTCTATCTTCTGTTGATTGCTACTTTTCTTATTCTTATTTGCATAATGCATCTTACCTTCTTCTTCTCAAAATGTGATTCTTTTAGATAAATTTCTATTGTTTTACCTTCATTCAACTGACTCCCCTTTCCCATAGCAGGTCTCACTTTTTTCTCTTGCTTTGTCTTTTATTTGCCACCTCGGGGCTTGGGTATAATCGTTGTTGAATTTCATCAGACGTAGACGACAGAAGATATGGATACTGAGTTACTGACTATGACATTAATTTGTAATTGACATGTATCAATTCCATTTTAAATATCAGTTGCAAGCGCTTTGAAGGTGTCTTAAAAATCCCGTTTATCAATTGGAGGCCATGCTACACAAATAATTGCTTCCAACCACGATGTAGGAATTAATTAATTAATTAATTAATTAATTAATTCCTACATCATGCTTCCAACTAACTTTAGATTAAAGTACTTGGTGCAGTTGGTGGCGATGAACATAATTAAGACAGGCGCTCAGGGATGCCACTTTGAATTTTAAAAAGGTCAGATCTGGTAGAAAAAGACTAGAAAAAGTTATATCGACAATTTCTAAGAAAAATACATGGATTTTCCATTTTTCCCGCTTGAAATTTCTGACGACCTTCTTTTTAGGCATTCGATGATTAAAATTATTTCTCTTTTCCCTCACGATAAAATTTCTGATGACCGTTTTTAGTCTTTTGTTTCAAAATTTGCATTTTTTGGTCCAAGTTCACAAAAAATTTCGACTTTTCCACGTATTTTTGCACTTTCACTTTAAAATATCAATTTTTATTTAAAAAGTCGGAAAAACCGCCGTGAGAAAAAAGACTAGATCCTGAAAAAAACCCACCAAGAAACCTAGACAAGACCGGAAAACCTAGATCTGGGTAGAAAAAGCTACGAGTGGCATTTCTGCATGCGCTATTCAAATTACCGTAATCGTAAATTAAAAATTATTGAGTGAATTAGATCTGACAATTATTTTTCAACTACTATTCTTAAACTAATAGGTCCAAAATACGGTTAAAAATGGTGTACAAAGTTTGTTGCATTGGAACTGATAAGCTGCTGTTTATTGACACTGTCACAACAGAGATGAATAACGTCGCCTCCCTCCTTACTCCATATGTTAGACTGGCACTACAACATGTAGATTTTTAATTAAAGAACTACACTTTATTGAATAACGTCAAACAATGAGCTTCGTACGAGATGTGAAGACCTAGAAACTCAAGCACGTGACTTAAACCGTAATTGTGATTATTTTCAATGACAATAAAACAATCTGATGACAATACTAATAATTAATTATGATCAGTCGTTGAGGGTGGTGAATTGTTTTACTAACTTTTTATAGCAGACGACTCCAACCGTAGCAATGAGAACAGCGATGATGATTAGAACAGCGACGATGCCAGACATAAGAACACCTGACAAAGACGAGACAAACATCGTTACCATCATCATCATAATCATCATCATCATCATCGTCATCATCATCGTCGTTGTCATCGTCATCGTCACGATGACACACCCGTAGTGTGTCATCGTCATCATAATTCAGTAATCGTTAATGTGATCATCATCGTTATCATCATTGCCGTTGTCGTTGTCGTCATCGTCGTCATCAACATCGTTATCATCCAGTTATCATTGTCATCGTCATATTCAATATAATAATACAAATCATAATCATCATTATCAACAAGAGCCCACAGGCTCAATTCGCAAATGAGGACTGAGGGATTGCTATCTTAGTTTAGCTTCTCATAGCAGCGTAGTCCAGTGAAGTTTACTAAAGTTATTTTAAACATTTTCTCATAATCCGTATACCGCACAGAACGAGCTTAATAATTATTCGTCCATTGTTTTTATAGGAGCGACTGTTTTTCATGAAAAGGCAAGTGGCATATATATATATATATATATATATAATTATACTGATAATATTCCTAAACTTACATATAGAATGCAGCACCTAAATATAACGATTGACTACAAGCTGTAGTTTCAGTCAACTGAGCGATAACCAACATTATTAGCGTCACCCTATTTTATCAAGCTTGGGACTGGCACTGCTTGACACGAAGGCAGAGACGTGCAGGGGCGGAGTTGGACGCGCTTCGGATTGTCTGGAACTCGTAGGTTAAAAGCAAAGTTTGAAATGGCTTCTCAAAAGCATCGCCCAAAATGAAATGACGGATTCAGAGTTTAGCGACATCTTATCGCAGCGGCGAGGGCCGTTGACGCTAAAGCCTTTAATAATATCAGTTATGCTGTTATGGTTTACCGTTAGAAGCAGTGCTCACCAATCCTGTGGCATGGTGCAGTAGGAACTATGTTTAATGCAGCAACTATAATTATTATTATTCCACAGTTTAACGTCATCCTATGGCAGCAAAGGCCGTTGACGACAATACAATATAAGTGTACAGAGCAGTAAACAAAAACTTATTTAGCCTCCAAACTACACCAAAGAGGTGCACGGAGCTGTACAATCTCAATTACATTCAATTTGTAGACAACATAAAGTAGTTCATCGGACACTCGTTCAGGTTTACACATTATGAAAAAAGATCTTAAATCCATACATTAGATATTAAAATTGTACATTGATTGTCTCATATAACTAATTACGTTAGTGACTCCAGTAAACAGTTCCTGTTACAAAAGTTCAATATGTAAGTGCATCAATAATCATAATAATAATGTAATGTTTCTTGTACAAAAGAAACATGCACCATTAAATTTTAAAACATCAATCAAATATTATAAATCTGATCAAGATACAAATGCCATCTATAACAAGGATGCAAACGATTTATTCACAAAATCCGACCTTTAGTTATAAGTTTAATCAACCGATACACTTGATTTTGATATAAATTGACAGTCAATAAAGTTTTAACAGAAATTTCATCTTTATATATTTGACATGTATTTCTTAATGAATTCGAAATATTTTCTTTTTTACATTCAATTAAAATGTGATGAATTGTTTCTTTGACGTGACAAGTATCACACAAACCGCTGGAATGTCTTTTTATAATGAATAATCTTTGATTTGTGTTTGCCGTTCCTAGACGCAATCTAGAAATCTGGACTTCCTTATGCCTATAAGGTTCGAAATATTTTATATCAGTACTAACAGTTGGACAGATAGATTTATAAAAATGACCTTTCTTATCACTATCATATTCTGACTGCCATCTGTCTAATATGTATCGTTTAATTAAACTAAAAACTTCTTCAAATTCAAGAACATTAGTAGAATTAATGTCAATACTTAGGGCTTCTTTAGCCAATGAATCTGCTCTGTCATTACCGCTCAAGTCAACGTGACTTGGTATCCAAATAAATCTTATTTGATCAGAATTTAGTTTGTTAATGCGAAATAGTAAATCATTTAACAAAGTGGGTCGAGATTCACTATAACACTTCTTAATTGATGTAAGAACACTCAATGAATCAGAAAATATTGCAAACTTGGAATTAGAAAAACATTCACTATTCGACATCCATTCAATAGCCTCAATTATGGCCGAATTGCAATCTTCCCATTCTTATAGGTAGCAAGCAAATGTTAAAGAGGTTTGTAAGAGACTTTTTATCGGGGCGACTATAAATAAGTGGATACTTTTTGTCGTTACACTGGAGGCTGAAATTTGTTTGGAATAATTACAGCACTTTTTTTACTAATTCTGACCATCACATTTAAGCGGATGATGAACGTGAAATGAAGGCCTACCGAAAGGTACAACGGCGAGAAAAGAGGAGGCGGTCTTTCTAAAGATGCCGACCGCACCGACCTGGGCCGAATCATCCGAGCCACAGGGACCCATGTGGCCCTGCCAACTGTTCCCTACACAGGTCAACTGCCACTGGTCACCCGTGTCCGTGCATTCAATTTCCAATCGGTCATCCACGCGGGTCACGGACGCTGACCTTGGTGGCGCTATGTCTGGACAACCAATAGCTGGAAATGAACAGAAGCTCACATGATTGTGAACGACGCTTGTAGAACAATGCATCACAAGATAATACAATTATTATGAATGGATGAGTGACTTGGTAGATGAATTATTCACCTATCAAATAATTCATCCATTCATCTATCAACCCAATGATTCATTTTCCAAACATGCGTCACCATCGTCGTCATCGTCATCGTTATCATCGTCATCGTCTTCGTCATCGTCATCGTCGTCGTCATCGTTATTGTCATTGTCATTGCCATCATCATCGTCACCATCATCGTCATCGTCATTGTCACCGTCACTGTCACCTGTATGACACCACTCCCTATTGATGAAATTATATTCAGGTGCGATACATTTGACAAGCATAGTGCAATTGCGAGGATGCAAAATGCACAAATTAAGAACAAGTTCTGCGCATTGAGGACACCAATAATATAAACTGTAAGAAGCTATATAAGATCGCAAATAATTATCAACTTAAATCAGACAATTAGCCTCATCAATAACTCGAAGCAATATGATGGCAATGAAATGAACAGCCATTATTACAGAATTCAATGAAAATCAGAATGATAAAACACAGTTCTCTTCTATACTTTCTACAGCATAGGAACAGGAAATAAAACACACCCAATTATTTATATAATAATTATGCGAAATCGTCATACAATAGCACGATTGTCCGTCCGTCCGTCCACTAGGTGAAGCTGCTACCAACCTTCATATCGAATAAGGAACTGATGTCTCCAGTTGAACACGTCCTGATTGACAATCTGAATCTCAACGACATTACTGACGGACGTATACGTCAGACCCTCTCTCTTTCCCCCGGCGCAGAGGGGCGAGTCCTTCGGGTTGGCCCTCTCCTTGACGACCGCGTACCTCACGCAGTTCTCCCCCGATGACCCTGACTTCTGGCGGGGCTGGGTGTGGTTGGAATCGAGCAGGGTGACGTTGATGATCTGTCCCGGTTGAGCGACGATGACCCATGGACATCGGGTTGAGCCACACGACCCGTCCGCCTGGGTTTCAGCGGAGACGATGCTAGAGATGTATCCGCTGGGATTGGTCAGTTTCGCTTGACCACCGGACCTTGAGCATGTCCGGCACGACTTTTTTTCGTCTGTCAAGTAACCAAACGAACATTCAGTTGTATGAAATATGTAATGTATGCACATTCGTTTAATTCATTAAACAACAGGCAGAACACTGCAGGTTTACATTAGCATAATGGCTGCTTAGAACTTATAGTCAAGGTGAGAATTTCCGATGGGGTTGGGTGTTTCAACCACCAGTCTTTATTAGAGCCCATATTAAAGTCTTTTTCACACCACAATTCCAAGTGGATAATGGTCCAGCCCCCAGTTATTTTCCCACAATTCTTTCACTGCTTATAGTACATGTGTTTTTGAATAACAGTCTTGGGATAAAGTCTACGGCACCGTTGGAACTACGTGTGTTACCCTGGATTGACTCATCAGTGTTTTATTAGCTCCTAATAACCTTTTGTATCATGGTGATACAAAAGATACCAGGTTGGACTGGGAGCGCCTCTGAGTAAACTTCTTGAAGGGACGCTATGTAAATTATTGAAATGAATGAATAAATTTAGTCCAATCTGATACATAGGCTAATCTAAACTCCAACTTTAGCTCCTCTATCTCTCTCTCTGACATCCGGATTCTCAATGCATAAAAATGTTTACGATTGGGCGACTATGATTGCGATACCGAATCAAATCTATCCTATTCAATCTGAGCTTTCTTCAGCGTCGTTATCTTACTGCATAGTCTAAGGCAGGAATTGTTTTAAAATAGTATGTCCAATAAGAACAAAGTTTTCCGACCCTTTAAATTTAAATGTTAGCTTACAGAGACGTTCCTTAGAATCATGGAGCTATTAGCTGCCGAAGCTGATGCTGAGAGGTTTTGTGCTGTAATGGAAAATGGCAATCAAAATATCAATCACGTCCTTAGGAGTCTTTTCCACCTCTATCAAAAAAACGTTACAAATTTAGCCATAGACAGTATCCAATAGTTCTGCCAGCAAAGGATGTTTGAAAACTTTATTCCGAGGGTTCTCTTTGCCGACTATCAGAGACAGTTCCCCATCAGTTCTATCCACATTAGTTTTATTTGTTTCTATTTCATGTGCTTCGTCATGTAACTGGGTGAGGCGTGTTACAAAGTTTTTGTCGCATTTTAAAATAAACGAATATTATTATGATGAAAGTAGGGAGCAGTCAGTTAAATACCTTTTTACAATAATACATAAGCCTTATAAATACGTATGAAAAGCTCACTATAATAAAATTATTAAGTCCCTTAGTTCTATAATCTATATTCTATATGCATGGTATGTCACTCACAGCTTTTTCAACCTAGATCTCGGTTCTTTCCAGCGTTGCCACTCCTTGGGGTTTTCCCAAGATCTTGGGTTTTTCGATCTGAAATTGGGAATTTTTTGAAGAACTTGGGGCTTTTATTAGTCTTTGTTTGACAAAAAACTTGGATTTTTTTAATTTTTTTTTATTCGAACTTGGGAAATATTTTTTCCGGGAAGACCTTGGGTGTTTTGAAAACAAATTCTGGAAATTGCGGCCGGATGATTAAAAAAAAGATTGTGGACATTTTCGGACGATTTGGGCAACTTGGGTTTTCTTGGATTTTTTTGACGCTCCAACTTGTTTAATTTTTATTTTTGAGAGTGGCAACGCTGGTTCTTTATAAGTTTCTGTTTTTTTTGTGGTCAGAATCTGTCTTTTTTCACACTGCGATATTTCTGACTTTTTCAATATAAAACTAGATCTTTTCAGGTGAAAATACACAAAGGACGGAAAAAAGTCGGAAGATTAAGATTTTGTCGTGAAAGACTAAAGAAAAAAATCATCAGAAATTTTGACGGGAAAAGTAGAAAATTTTGGTGGAAATTTCAAGCCAGAAAATCCATGTTTTTCTCAGATAAATATCAATGTAGCTTTTTCTATCCGTTTTTTTTGCCGGATCTGATCTTTTTATAATTTAGAGTGGCATCTTTGATAATGTCTAGGTAGGCCTACGTGTTGCAAAGCGAAGTGCGTCGTCCAAATAAGAGCGCCTGCAGATAATATTTTTACAGGAGGGGCAAAACACAATGGTCTCATTTAAATTTTCTGGTAAGATATAGGCCTATGCAACGCCGGAAGTTTAGAACACCAGTATTTTCATAGAAGTCTAAAATTGTATATTTCGCAGGATTGCCTAGTGCTGACTTATCATTAGTTTGAATAGGATTCTGGTGCAAAGAAATTTAGCTGAAAACCAAAAAGTAGCCTACCAGGTAATTGCGAACAATACATGTAGATTGTAGAACATTGTAGGTGTCAAAGTCCATGAGGAACAAGACTTAGTGCCCCTCTTGCCCTATCTTTTCGGGTTCATTACGCTTTTTCTGAGGTACCCAGGTGATAAACGTTCGTCCTTGAAATGTCTTACCCTTGACACACTTGTAGTCAATGTAAAGAAAGGCCATGAACTCTTTCGGACAGTTCGTGCGTGAAACTGCCGCATCCTTAAGAAACGGATCTGGTTGTCTCTGTTCGCAATGCCTTCGTCCAGCGCACTTCGAGTTCAGATAATCGAGCACATCAGCGTAGCATCCAACGTATCCGTAGTCAGTGTGGACACATCGACCCAACTTCACGACTCCGTACTTGGCCTCAGTGATCAGGATGACTTCGTCTGCATTGCATCTGGCTCGAAAGACGTCCACGTCACAGTACTCCTTGTTATCTGGTACACAGGTAAAAATGTACGTACAGTGAGCTAAGCTACATTGTATAATTGTACAACTGTATTTATAAGGGAAATAAATGTAAAACTTATGCGGTATTACACTGTCTTGCTGCAAGGCTCTTACATGCTGTTTCCAACCAGTTAACTTTATAATTAAGAAACAAAGAAACGAATGAATGGATGGATGAATAGATGAATGGATGAATGAATGAATGAACGAGTGAGTCAGTGAGTGAATAAATGAGTGAGTGGCTGATTGAATGAAAAAGTGAAGGAGCCAGTTAGTGATTGCATGATTGAATGAATGAGCAAGCAAGGAACAAGCAAAGGAGTGAGTGAATGAGTGAATGAATGAGTGACTCAATGAGTGAGTGAGTGAGATTGAGTGAGTGAAGCATGTAACTATCACTCTGCAGACTAAGCTTATAAACAATGTCATAACAACTAAAGTCAAACAGAGTCTACAAGAGATACATCAGACAAACAGACCGAAAGAAAAGAACGAAGAAAAAGCAACAAGAACGACTGACAGACACACTTTAAGGAACAGAGGAAGAGAGAGAGAGAGAGAAAGAATGAAACAGACAGAGACGGATCCAGACAGAGACAGAACGAGACATAAGGAGAAGGAGACAAAAAGAGAAGGACAGAGAGTCACAAGCATCTGAAGAACGATGATTGCCAGATAGAGTCTCATAGAGAGAGATACAGTGACAGACACAGACACAGATACATACAGAGAGGTAGAAAGAGACAGAGAGAGGGGGAGTGGAGAGAGAGACACAGACACAGACGAGGATATATCTATACAGACTGAGAGACAGGCAGGAAACGAGATCCTCTGTCGATTATGTTTTTGTCAACTTCCTATGTGGTATGGTGGAAGAGGATGAGAGGCTTGGGAAAAGAATGATGGGAATTCCTGAGAGGGGAAAATTGGACCAGACAATGTGGAGGGTCATCAACGATTTAGCTGCCTCTGCCTAGATAAGTAACTGATACAGGCAGACATAGAGACATAGCCAGACAGACAGACATACAGACAGACAGACTTATAGACAGATACACAGACAGAGAGACATGCAGACGATCAGACAGCCAATCCAGAAAGAATCAAAAAGGGAGAAAGAGAAAGAGAGACGGTTAAAGACAACAAAACAGACATA
This sequence comes from Lumbricus rubellus, assembly GCA_945859605.1. Lineage (NCBI taxonomy): Eukaryota > Metazoa > Annelida > Clitellata > Crassiclitellata > Lumbricidae > Lumbricus > Lumbricus rubellus. The sequence continues at coordinate 30,120 of CAMAOG010000344.1, read as the reverse complement.
CTAAGGCAGACAGCTACACGGTAAAACAAACGAACGGAGAGGCAAAGGCAAACACTGTGTGAAATATAGCCACTTGATACAAGTCATGTCGAAACAGAGACACACATTGAGGGATGGAGA
>CAMAOG010000344.1:0-25000 GCA_945859605.1 Lumbricus rubellus | reverse complement strand
GAACAGAGGTCCCGCACTTTAGGGGCCTCCACACATGCAGTAAGAATATTTTTCATCATAATTAATTGTAATAGTAAAATGAGCAAAAAATCTCAGCAGAAATTATTGAATTATTTGAAAACCACTGATTTACGCATAATTATACAGGGTGGCTCAAAAAAAAACGTACCACCGGAAAAAATGCGATAACTTCGCTACCGATTGACCTTTTTCTCCGAAAATTTTCCAATTTGCAGGGGAATGAATTTGCCACAATCCCTGAAAGTTTCAGTTGAAATTTTTCATGTTTGCAAAAGTTACAGCTGTTCAAACTTAAAATTTCGTTTTTTTGAATATCCGGAGAATCTTGTTCCATTACATGTGATTTCATTACGATTTTTTTGGCAAATTGCAACACATAAAATGATGACAATGTCATACAACCTCACTAAGAGCTGTAGATAAGCTGTTTATTATGTAAGCTGTTAGTATATGGTCATATTTTGTATATTAAGGCCTCAGTTTGTGAATCCGTTACTGAACGTCATGGGCAAAGTTTCTGCAGAGGATAAAATGGGAACTCGGACGTTACGTGAACAGAGACTGGGACATCGCGCGGTCATAGCAAAAGACCCAGTGAAAAGTGAAGCCTGAAGCACTTTGAAGGCTATTTGCAAACGTGTTTATGTAACGAAGGTCAGATGCTGGAAGAGAGGCAGGAAGTTGTCATTTGGTCTGACGGGGGAAAATGTCATGTTCAGGAAATTCGCTTGGTATTCGAAAGGGTTACGTTTGCAAAGCACATCATGATTTCAGTATCAGCTATGCTGGCGTGTGTTACAGCTGCAAGAAAAGACTGCATTTAATACCATTCAGTAGGCTAAATGTCAAACTCATCGCTGAACTCTCTTACCCAGACTCATTGAAGACCAGGCATGCTCTAACATCTGGTTTTAATTTCCAGCAGGACGGTACGCCTGCTTGCTCGCACGGCAAGGCTGATTATGATGACGCTACCTTATTTTTGCCATCAAATGCAGTAAATTTATTGGCAAAGGTGACTAACAAACTCGCCAGACCTTAGTCCTCTTGCTTATCACGTCTGGTGAACTATTCTGGAACGCTGCAAGACATTTCATCCCAAGTTGGAGAACATTGGCCAGCTGAAGCAAGTCTTGCTGCTAATGTGGGGTCAGTTGCCGCAGGACCCGACCAACAAGGCCATACTGAGCTTCACAAAAAGAAGTTGAGCTTATGCTAAGGCAGGGAGTGGACACTCTCATTATACCTTACAATAAAGTGTAAAACGAAATTCTGAGGTCGTAGTGAAAAGTGATATCATTTGACATGGAAATGATTTGAAATCTACAAGTGACGTTCATTTTCCGCGAAAATTTGAAAAAACCAAATTTTAAGTTTGAACAGCTGTAACTTTTGCAAACATGAAAAGTTTCAACTGAAACTTTCAGGGATTGTTGAAAATTCATTCCCCTACAAATTGGAAAATTTTCGGAGAAAAATGTCAATCGGTTGAGAAGTTATCGCATTTTTTCCGGTGGTACGTTTTTTTTTGAGCCACCCTGTAGACATACAACTTCTGTACATGTGTGGGCCCTTACCTAAGTCCACTTTCAGGGAGATTCGTCTTTAAATCAGCCAGATTTGCTAGCAAAGACCATCAGTTTTAACTGCTTTTATAATTTTAAACACTTAATAACTCATCTGATCGGAATTCAAGTAAGTACTATGTGACGCATCTATAAATCGAAATTATCGAATCATGACACACTATATTATTGCTTTTTTTTACTTTGGTTACTAATGTAAAGTTTCTGCTTTTTTATTTATTGCGTCCAGTAACGAAATCCGTGTAATTATTTTTAGTTTGACAGGAAGCTACTATTAATAACAGTATTACAGTTACTGTAGTAGTCACAATGCGAAAAAACCTGGTCTAGCACCTTGCTCATAAGTGCTGTAATATGCCGAGCAAATTTCTGCCCAGGGTAACGGCCTCTGTTGTCATAGACCCTGGTCAAATCGGATCCATCAAACGATTAGATGCATATTCATATTAAACCACGCAGTTAAATTTTTCGCAGCACGTTTGTAGATAATTATAAGCAAAAATATATTCTGTAAACATAACCGGATACAGAAATTTTTGAAGGGGGGGTTTACAATTTTCGGTGATCTTTGTCCAAAAAATCTGATTACTTTTTTTTCATTTTCCCGAAAAGATGTGCACAGGCGTAGAGGTTTGTTCGGTGTCTTGGAACCGCAAGGTTGCGAGTTCGTACCCACCTAAAATCGCGGTGTAGCGACCCTGAGCAAGTCCTCTCGCATCTGTTCATGCGTGTCGGCGTGAAACTCCGATTAAGTGTCCGCGCTGTAGTCGGGAGCGCCTCTGAGTAGTAAACTTTAAGGGGCGCTATATGCAAGTGCTCATACGCCTAGTACCGACTTGCAATTTAGCGCAGAATTCGACACCTTCAAATCAATTTATAAAAGTTAATATACATGTAATGCTCCTAAAATTCATTGAATAGGCAAGTCGTCAGCCCTTTTTAAACTTCAGAAATTATAACTACTGTAACTGTACAGGAGTCGAATCATCATCATCATCAACAACCGTGGGCTCAATGCCCGTAGGTGTCCGACGCCTTTTTCACAATGTTTCTCCAATTGAGTCTGTCCTGGGCCGCGTGCCCCAGATGCTGTAGGTCTTCTCCACACCAATCTACAATGTCATCAGTCCATTCTCGATGCGGCCTTCCTCTTTTGTTGTTGCCCTCCATTATTCCAAACATCAGAGTCTTAATCTTTCTATCGTCTTTCATTCTGCAGATATGTCCGAACAATTTCAGTTTTCGTTGGATGATCTTCTGCATCAGATTCTCAGTCATATCCACCCTCTTGTATACTTCGCCATTGTTGATCTTCTGTGCCCATCCTATCCTCAAGATTTTCCTGTAGCATTTTCTCTCAAATGCTAACACTCTTCTTTGTGAATCTTTCGTTAGTACCCATGTCTCGCAAGCATACAACATGCTGCTGAAAACACGAGTCTTTAATACCTCCAACTTTGTTTTTATACGGATTGCTCTGCTTTTCCAAATTTTCTCCATTGCTTTCAACACCGCTGTTCCCTTTGCTATTCGTATCTTTATTTCACTCTTGCAGTCTAGATCGAATGTCATACTACTTCCAAGGTAAGTAAACCTCTCCACGTTTTCCAGGTGTATTCCTTCCACCATTACCCGTTGCGTGATGTCTTTATCGCCAAATACCATTGTTTTTGTCTTATCAAAGTTCATGAACAATCCATATTTCTTTGCTTCCTCATTCAGCATTTGGGTTGTAGATTCCATTTCTGTTGGGTCCTCCTCAATGATGTCGACATCATCCGCAAAGCGTAAGTTGTTTATGCGCATCCCCTGAACCGAGACTCCTCCTTCCTTGCTCTTTACCCTGTCCATTGCACGTTCTAAGTCTGATATGAAGACCGTAGGTGATATTGGGTCCCCTTGTCTCATGCCCCTGTTCGTTCTAAACCATGGCCCCAACTCTCCACATGTTCTGACTGCCGCCTGTGATGGGCCGTTTATATCTCGAAGCAGCTGGATCAATTTGTTCTCTACCCCGTACGATTGTAGGACTGCCCATGTCACATTCTGGTCCACACTATCAAACGCTTTCTTGAAGTCGACGAAGCAGTTGTAGATCTTCTTGTTCTTTCTTCGTGCTTTTTCTGCTATGAGTCTTAATGCCAAAATTTGCTGTATCGTGCTTCTGTCCTTCCGAAATCCTGCCTGTTCATCCGCCAGATGTTCTTCCATATGGTTTCTTAACCTCTCTGCCAGCACCATCATCAACACCTTGCCCATGTGGCTTATCAGTGCAATAGTGCGGTAGTTGCTGCATTCTAATGGGCTTCCCTTTTTATAAATTGTTACCAATATCGACTTCTTCCACTCCTCCGGTGCTCGTCCCTGCTCCCATGCCATATTACACAGCCTGTGAATTTCACCCAGTAAAAGATCTCCACCGTATTTGATCATTTCGCCAGTGATGTTATCAGATCCAGGGCTTTTATTGTTTTTCAATCTTGCTATTGCTCTTTCGACCTCCTCCACCAGTATGTCTGTGTTGGTCTCTGTCGTCGGAGGGGATATGTCCTTTAATTTCCTTATTACTTCTCTGGCAAGATCTTGGTTCGTTTGCTCGCTGTATAATTCGCTGCAATATTCTGTCCATCGTTGTATTATGTCTTCTTTTTATGTCAGCATTTTATCATTCTCATCTTTTATTGCTGTAAGCTTTGGTTGCCACTTTCTGTTTATATTTCTTATCATTTTGTAAACCTCTCTGCTTTTGCCTTCTCCGGAATACTTTTCAATTTCCTTGCACTGTTGTTCTAGCCATTGCATTTTATCTTCCCTTGCTGCCTTCCTCACCCTGTTGTAGGGCTGCCAACCGTCCCGGATTCGCCGGGACAGTCCCGGAATCGGCCTTTTCGTCCCGTGTCCCGGGCTGACCCCAAATTGTCCCGGAATTCGATGAGGTCATGTTGGACACCGCTAGATTCAAGTCTTCAAAACTTTGGGGATCACTGAAAGTCTGAAACTCGAATGTTTCACTTTTGTCCTAAATAGTCAGTCATCTATTCCAATTTCTGACGCTTTTAACGATACAGTTTTCAGCATAATGAACGACCTGCAATCTATCAATCGCAATTGCCTGAGCGTCTATAGGCTCTGATCTTGCTGAACTTTTGTCGAAAATATATGTTAGCATGGTAGGTGCTACGTGTGATGAAGCTGCTTAAAATGACATCAACTCGGCAGAAGTAGGCTTACAAGTTCTGCGCTGTCGCCGCAGATCCAGACTTCGGCAATTTGCGTGTCTATAGGCCTAATATTATAGGCTTTGCTCATGCTTTAGGCTACTAATAGACGTCACTTTATAAGCCTGATAATCCTGGTCGATTACTGGAATTTATTAACCGTTTTATTCATGAAATTGATTCAGGTATTAAAATAGACTTATCTTTTGATGTTTACTATTAACGGCTAGGCCTATTTCCGTAGACTGTAGAAGTGTGGTCCCCACATTTTGAACATGAGCAACATTCGTCACATAATAATTATGTAGGCCTACATTTATATGTATACATGGACGAGTAGGCCTACATGCCTAATGACAATGGCGCATCGAGTGACTGCGGGCGTCCCGGAATGGCAAAGTCAAAAGTTGGCAGCCCTACCCTGTTGCAACGTTCCTTGTATTTATGCTCTGCTACATCTGATGTATCCCTTCTGAGTTTTAACTCCCTCTTTTCCTGTACCAACCGCAGCGTCTCTTGTGTTATCCATTTCTTCCTGATCCTCTCTTCTTCTGGAACTGCCTCTTCCACTGCATTATTTATTGCCGCAGTTAGTTTCACTGTTCTGCTTTCCAAGTTATGATCCTCTTCAAGTTCTTGTAGATTTCTTTCAAGTGCTTCTCGGTAAATTGTTCCGATAGATTCTTCCTTCAATCGCGCAACATTCCTTCGCCTCAGGACAAATAGTTCGTGCTTTTTCTTTAATTTCAATCTGATGTTTGCAATGACTAAACTGTGATCTGAGTCTATGTCTGCACCTTGAAAAATGCGGCATATATCTGCACCGCTGAACTCCATTTTCTTTTTATCAAAATCAGATCAATCATGTTTTTTGTTTGTCCATCACTGGATCGCCAAGTCCATTTTCTGCACTGCTTTTGCTGGAATCTTGTATTACAGATCATCAGGTCGTTGTCTACCGCAAACTCCAGGAGCCTTTCTCCCCTTTCGTTCCGTTCTCCAAACCCAAATTTTCCCATTACTCCTTCCCAACCAGTTCTATCAGTACCAATTTTTGCATTCCAGTCTCCTCCGATGATTAGTATGTCTTTTTCATGTACTTCTCCTGTCAGCTCTGTCAGCTTGGAGTAAAAATCTTCAATCTCCTCATCCGTACTTTCTGCCGTTGGTGCGTAAACCTGGATTACTGTAACATTGAATGGCTTGGCTTTGAACTGTGCTAGCATCAGCCTTTCGTTCACTGGTTTGTACCGGATGAGAGCATTTCTAGCTTTTTTGCTGAGAAGAAATCCAACTCCTGCTTCATGTCTGCTAGGTTTCCCGGACCAGATTATTCCTCCGCTTCTCATCTCGCCCGACTGTGTCCAACGCATCTCTGATATTCCGAGTATGTCACACCTGTATCTTGACATCTCCTCCTCAAGTAGCTCCAGTTTCCCTGCCGACCATAGAGTGCGAACATTCCATGTACCCACTGACAACGTTTCACCAGCAGGTCTCAGACTTTTTCTTTCGGTAGCTGACTTGTCGATCCAACCCCGATCGCTCGATTGATTTCGCGGACCTTGTTTTTCCGGGCGACGTCCGAGCCGGCATGTACTTGCATCGTTTTTGTTTGGCATCGAATTTCAATCGTCTTTGTTTTTACGGCCAGAGTATCGACACCCATCTGGCCAACCTTCCTCCTTTATCCGGGCTTAGGACCGGCGCAAGGGGCTACTGATGTGCAGCCCCCTGTGGCGGAGTTAGGAGTCGAATACTTGAATTTAACTACAGCATAGCACAGTTTACCACCGCCATCTGCCGAATGGAAATGTTACTGCTTAGGTAGGCTTACCATTATAATTATTATTGTAATGTAAGATGATTATTGAACATATTAAGGCCATCGTGGCAGGTTTTGGGTAACTGATTGGCTCGCTTGGCTACATCGGTAAGGTTGATGGGCACGAGTCTGCACACGACCCTGTAAAAGAGAGCGTGCGGGCCGCGGTTCGTTTCCCGAAAGTGGCTATTTCAGATATTCAGAATCTCGGGCTAGCACGGTCCGTCCACGGGGACCTAAACGGCGCAGCGACACTAATCATCGTCGATATGGCGGCGTCGTTAAACATATTTAACAGTGTATGTTTAGGGTAACTCCGTCACTAGTTGCACTCTGCTAGTGCCAGTCCCAAGCCTGGATAAAGGAGGAGTGCGACACTAGTCAAATCACCTTTGATATGGCAGTGTCGTTAAACATCTAACATCTGGCACGAAGAGCACATAACACAAACACAAGATCGTTTTCCCGATCATCTAAAGGTCTGTTCCCTTTCCCATTCGCCAGATGGCGATAGCAAGCGATGAAACCGCGTCTGGTAAGAGAGTTGAATGTGTATCTAGTAAGCAAGCAAGTAAGTAAGTAGGTATTAATCTTTAATGTACCAGCTGCAAAACGCACTCTGGTTTACAAGCATATAAAAATGGCACATAAAAAACACAAATATAAAACAGATACAATACAAATCTGTCAGCCATCAACGGCACCCACTCATATAGCTCAAGCCTGTTGATGGTAACGTCACAACGACACAATCATACTTAGGAAAAACGCCGCTCGAGATGCACAAGTCACCACAGTTGAACTCCTATGCTTTGGCTACACAAAGAGTCCAGCCGACAGTTTCTCGTACCGAGGATGGTAGTTTCGCAGCATTTTCAGTGTCTTCAGAGCCGAAAAGTATAAGTGCGAAGAGCAGCGACGGGCAGTACAACGCTGGAAACGTAGCGCTACTGCGGCACAGTTTTCGGTTGCTGGTAAAAAAATCCTTTCTTTTCTCATTCATGTGTGCAATCGTTCGGCTATCGATAATGACGAACCAATAATGACGAACCTGGAACCCCTTGATGTTGAGCGTAATCGACTAATTGACCAGTCCAAAGACGAAAGACGCAAAAGTTGAACGTCAAAATTTGTAATCAATATACCGTCCAAACGCTTACGAAGCAGATGAAGAAAAGTCAGAAACTCGACACTCGACATCAGTAAACATCAGAAAATACGAACAAAAAGGAGCGAGTATTGGCAAACAACCATAAAGCTATCTGTGTGTTATTTGATTATCTATCTATGTAATTTATATAACGCCCCTTCAAGAAATCTACTCAGAGGCGCTCAATGTCCAATGCTCCAATGCTTAATTAGTGCCATATCTATTGTCATAAAATATGGTCTCCTTTTGGTAAAACCAACATCATTGTGATAGCCTACTCAAAAATATAAAACTCTATGCTATTGCCTGTGAAGTCATAATTCTGATTTGCATTAAAGACTAGAAATAGCGTAGGCCTACCTGCAAATGATAATGGAAGTACGATTTTTTGATAAACACCTTTAAAACGCTTAAATTGCGGTAATAATAAATTTTGCCACAGTTTTGTCTTTCAATTTAAAAGTCAGGAATGCCTTTCAAAGCTTTACCACGTAAATAATATTATAGGTTTATCGGTCTTGTGTAGGGATGCCATTGGTGCCCTAAGAGTGTTAACAGAAAGAAGTCTCGAACATGGAATGGAAGTATGCATATGCTTTGTAGATTATGAGAAGGCGTTTGATAGAGTAGATTGGAGGAAATTGATGGGTGCATTGAGAAGGATGGGGGTCGACTGGAGAGATAGGAGACTTATTGGGAATCTGTACATGGGACAAAAGGTCAGAGTCAGAGTAGAGGGGGAATATTCAGAACCGGGACAAATTGGTAGAGGAGTGAGGCAAGGGTGTCCGTTGTCACCATTACTGTTTAATATCTACATAGAAGAGCTAATAAGAGAGGCAGTTGATGGTACAGAAGAAGGAATAAAAGTAGGAGGGAAATGGGTAAAAGCTTTAAGGTTTGCTGACGATCAAGCAATGCTGGCAGGAAGTGAAAAGGATCTGCAACGAATGATGGATCGACTAAATGCGACCTCGGAAGAATTCAACATGAAAATAAACATCAAAAAGACAAAAGTTATGAAGATCAGTAAGGAAAAGGAAACAACTATTTGTATAAAAATAAATGGAGAAGAAATAGAGCAGGTGAAGGAATTCTGCTATTTGGGAAGCTTAATATCAAGCGATGCCAAATGTCATTTATTAGAGAGATAAGAAGGAGAATAGCAATGGGCAAAGAGGCATTCTTAAAAAGGAAAGAACTGCTAAGAGGAGGGCTAAATAGAAATCTGAAGAAAAGAATGGTAAAAACATTGATATGGAGTGTGACGTTATATGGCGCAGAGACATGGACAATGAGAAAAGAAGATGTGCAGAGGCTGGAAGCTTTTGAAATGTGGGTATGGAGAAAGATGGAGAAAATCAGTTGGACAAAGCACGTTTCAAATGAAGAAGTACTAATGATGGTAGAAGAGAAAAGATCTCTGCTGGACACAATAAAGATAAGACAAAAGAATTGGGTGGGACATTTGCTAAGAGGTGACTCACTGCAGAACGAAATAATTGAAGGAAGATTGGAGGGAAAGAGGTGCAGAGGAAGGCCTAGACAAAAACTGCTGGACGGGATGATGGAAGCTGGATACAGAGAACTGAAGGACATGGCACAACAGCGGGAAAAGTGGAAACATTGGACGTCTGGACCTGCCAATTGGCAGAGAACGTAAAGAAGAAGAAGATGGCCGATTTAGGTCTAATACGCTGATAACTGGGACTGTTTACCGTGGTTTTATTAAAATAACTTCGGAAGAATGAATTTTAAAGGTGTTTAAGTAGTTGTCAGCAAAAATGTCTTCCGTCGGACGGTCGGTGCAAGCTCTAAACATAATAATAAATATTATTATTATCATCATCTGACAGTACAACATGAATCAAATAAAAACTTGTTTAGTCAGAGAGATCAGCAATGCAGGGCCGTAATTTTTTGATTTGAGGTTTGGGAGTTTCAACACCACCCGAAATGGAATGATATATAAATTAATAATGAATTTATTAACACACGTTGTAAGAATTAAGGGGAAATTTAATTTTGAAGCTCTTAGGCTATTTCTATGTGAAATTTTACAATAGAATGGATCACAACAATGATGATCTAATCATGATGGTGATGTGGAAGCTGCCGAAGTTCTGAATAATTATTTCAGCTGAATTAAACACCCGCGCGACAAACTTCTGGCTACGGCCTCGGAGAGTGTGAAGCAACTTGGTGACACAAGGTGAAAAAACTCAAACGAAGAAAAATAACCTTGAGTATGAAGCTCTGAGAAAGCATTCCTAAATAGAAAATATGTTTCGGCAGGCAGCCCTGGATAACCACAATGCGGGAACCAGTGCTATTTTAGTTCAGAAAATCATATTTATTTTAGTTTTTATTTAGTTCTTGGTTAATCATTTCACTTTAGTTTTAGCTTTACTTTTGATAATCATTTTACTTCCGAACTAAAATAACCACAAATTCTGCTAACGAATTTATTCAGACATTCACGTATACTAAGTCAGAGAATAGACCAGTGCTTTTTCTTAAAAAAGGAACGAGAACGTAAAAATGAAATAGCTTGCGAAACATAGGAACTACCGAAAAGCAGCGCATTACCATCAACATCACCGTCATCAACATCGTTGTCGTCGTCGTCGTCATCGTCATCATCATCATCAACGAATGAAAGGAAAGAGTTTAAGGAATGAGCACAAACAGGAACAGCGTTGCCACTCCTTGGGTTTTTTCACAAGATCTTGGGTTTTTTGATCCGAACTTGGGAAATGGGGTTTTTTGCGAGGAACTTGGGTTTTTTCTTGGGTTTTTTTTCGGCGCAAAAAAATCTTGGGTTTTTTTCCGAACTTGGGAAATGGGGTTTTTTCGTGAAAAACTTGGGTTTTTCGGGCAAATCTTGGGTTTTTTGCTTGCGAACCGGAAATTTTTCGACATTTCCTGAAGATTTGAGCAAACTGACTAAAAAAAAGGTCATCAACTTTTTTGAAGGGTAAAATGAAAATTTAAAAAAAAAGAAAAAAAAAAAGTCGTCAGAAATTTTTCGGACCAAAATTTTGAAAATTTCGGAAGATTTGGCCAACTTGGGTTTTCTTGGGTTATTTTGACCGACCAACTTGGATTTTTTAATTTTTCAGAGTGGCAACGCTGAACAGGAAATGTTCTGTTCAACGCAAACGAAGGTTGAGGAAAGAACAACTTATTTGTTTGTCTCTTGTTCATTCTCAGAATAAACTGATTTGATTTGATTTGATTTGAAATTATTAATTTTAGAGCCACAGTCTTTCAATAGATGACGAAAACATTAGGTTGATTTTAAAGCAAACCAAATTAAACGAAGTTTGCATTTACATTAACCCTCGAGTGCCCAAGGGGGGGGGGTCCGACCGGACCCCAGGCCGGTTTTAACCGGATAACTTTTTAAAGGCTATGGATGTGCAGAAATGCTTTTATGTATTCCTAGACCAACCATTTGGGCATAGAATGGTATATTTTTCGTGAGTATTGTCCTACCCTGTACCCCACAATCACAGCATATACTAAGGGTACCGCATGATATTCGGCTGATATTCATACACGCGTATAGGATTCCTTCGGTAAATAACGCAAACAAGCATAAAATGTGTCACGAGATTTTTACGCTATTATTTTACACCAGGTGGTGCAATTGTAACATATGATACATCAATCGATTGCAAATTCACTTGGAATTACATAGAACCAACTTCTGTTACGATATTCCAATCCCTTCTCAATAAATTAGCATGAAAACGCTGGGGTCCGCGCGGACCCCCTCCTTGGGCCTTCGTGTACCAAAAATTACCTTGGGCACTCAAGTGTTAAACATTAAACATTACAGCAATAATTTACCACTAAGCGCTACTTTAGTTATTTTATTTACCACAAAGCGCTACTTTAGCAAAATATTAGGAATAGGCCTAACCTCAAATCAAAATAAATGTGAAAATAATTTATATTATGCCATACAATCGGTGAAAACTGTTCAAATAAGTACACACCTCATTTTATTGTAATAGCTGCTTTAAAAGTAAAAGTTGCCGAATTGTTTTGAACAATAGTCTCCAAAATTGCCTCTTTTCTAAATGCATTACTTGACAAAGCTCAAGCAATTTCAGTACTTAACATTCTCATACTAACCACCTTATGCGAAATCGTTCTTTTGCCAAATATATTCACCTCGCCTGTTGTCAATAAATTCAATTCTTCCGTCTTGTCCAGACAGGCAAAGCTGGTCACTAAATAAATTTATTTTTGACTATAGGCTCGCCCAAAGTAATGAATATTTATGCGCCTGTCTGACTTCCTGCTGCAAATATGTATGCTAATATTTCCAAAATGAATATGTATTAGGTCTGCGGTTGATTTTTATCACTGGAATGGCCTTCTAGATGGACTAAGCGTATGCCAAAAAATCGTTGCAAAAGGTGTCATAATTATTGGACGGGTGCTGATGAGGTCTGCGTTTTGAATGAAAGCCCGGCTCGTATTTACGTTTAGTCGAACATCGAAATTGGAAGCAGTGACTTATCGTTAAAACGGAAAAACGACGCTTCTTTTCAGCACATTGACAAAATTCAAGGACTTCTGTCTGAAGGTATGCGGTGTCCATTTATACTGGAAATGCTTTTCAGCTGCGTTTACGGAAACTGCCGTTGTTGAATTGCAAATACGATCATTATAATTGCCATTGATTAGAATCTTAAAGCAATTCTGTAGTAGCCTACTACAACACAGTAGCCTAGGCTATTTGTCAGTACACAACTTGCTAATACTACGGCTGCTACTACTGCTGCTATTAGCCTGACCAAACCGGCAGACGGCGCCCCTGGGAAGTCCGTGCAGTCCTGCGTGCACCCTTGAACACCTCTAAAACGGTGTTATCAAACGCTATAATTTTTTAGGTTGATTAAAACGGATGTTTCGTATAAGGCACTTGGCCGCTTCTCGTATTATACCCTCACACACAGTCTCAAGCCTTTGAAGGTCGATGCTAGTGATCTTTATCATCACGAAGTGTCGTCAAACTCAAGTTACTTGGAGCGAGCAGTAATACGCCAAAACAATTATTTCTGTCGTCGGCAACAGCTTTGTAGTCAAAAACTGTCATCAAAGTCTAGATCCATGCATAGCTATTCGACGTGTAATTGGTCAATTTCGCCACCGCCATTTACTCTGAAGTCTTACGCCAAAATAATTTTGGACGACAGCACTTAATGCTTTTGATGTCGTCAACGGTATTTCCATTCCGACGTTTTACCGTCCAGATCTACATGTATGTATCTCGCTCGTATCTGTGTCTGTGTTCTTGTGTGTCCAAAATCTATTTTATCATGGATGTTTTCGTCTGTGAAAAGCTGTAGCTTTCCAGAAGTTTCTAGCACTTTGCCTGCATCAATTTATTCTGGGCACTCTACACACTGCACAATGTGCACATCGCTGAGGCTAATATTACTCTTCCGCGGAGTTCTTGATATAATTATTACATTTCGCTCCTTATCAGAAGACTCTGCTGCTACCCTTGTTCATGCTTTTGTCACTAGCCGCTTGGACTACTGTTGCTCTATTCTGGTTGGTTTGCCTCTATTATTGATATCCCGACTTGACCGTGTTCTTCGGTCTGCAGCCCAGGCTAATTGGTCGAATTCCCAAATATGCCTCTGTTTCATCTTACATGCGTGATACTCTACACTGGCTACCTATCTCACAGCGCATCGAATACAGAATTGCTTCACTGGTTTGGCGTTGTCTCCTTGGCTGTGCCCCGACTTATCTGTGTGAACTCTGCTGTCCAATATCTGTTGTCGTTTCTCGCAGAGCCCTTCGCTCTGCCTCTAGCGGTAAGCTTTTGGTCCCGCGTGTTGAAACATCAACCTGTCAGCGTCGTGCTTTCTCAGTTGTAGGTCCTTCTGTCTGGAATATTCTCCCGTTGCAGATGCGCCTGCTGCCTAGGGTTGACTCGTCAGTGTTCTACAAGCTCCTTAATAAGACTTTTTTGTTTCACCGTGGTTGAACTGGGAGCGCCTCTGAGTGGATTTCTTGAAGAGGCGCTATTTGAATTCTTGAAATGAATGAATGAATGAATTTCTAAATAAAATGTTGTCGATTAACCGAACATAGAAAAAGGTTCTATGATCATTCTACCACCGTTGGGTAGCACCATTTTCCTATCTGCTGTTTTCCCCCGGTAATTTTAACTAGTTGTGTGTATTAAAAAGCTTGTCTATGTCCCCTATGTTTTCCCCACTGCAGGTGAGGCCCTTCCGTATATTTACATGTAGATTGAAAACAGTGGTCGTTAGACTCTGGGTCCGTTCAACGGGTTGTGCCGATCAAAAGCACGTAGAAAACAGAAGGGCGACTCTGGTCATGTTTTGCTATGAATTATAGCGCTGCCAAAAAGTGACTGACCGACTAGGTCTGCACTACTAACAGGGATAGAGCACGTTAGCCTATTTGCTAAGACTTCAGATGATGGGTTTATAAAATTACTGGTGTTATAGAAAGTTGTTGGCTTTTCAAAGGTCTGTTATTGAACATAAATTATTAATGCTATTGAAACTGTTGCTGCATTAAAATTCTTCTTGGTGATTTACTTCGTTGTTGTTATTGCAAAATTAATGCGTTGCAATCAAAATATTTCAGCTGCCATTGAGTTTACATCTGACGCTGTTAATATCGTATTTGATGTTGCATCTGGTTCAGTACTTTGCTTCATCGGTATGTCGTAAGATGTCCTTAATGATGGCGCTGCTGCTGCTGCTGTTGCCACTGTCAACGTGCTTGGTTCTTCTAGACTGGGCTAGGCCTATTCATTCACTCCTCCATCTGCACAATAAATGCCTCTTCTTCATCAATTATGTATCGGTGCTAAAACAGATGTGACAGGTGAATTCAGTCCCGCCCGCTCCGGAGCTGCTACCGTTCAAAGAACGACCTTGCAGAAGACCTGGAGTTGCTATAGCAGACGAAATGGAAGAACCGGTGCTGGAATGAGAGAGACGCTGGAAGGCTGCAGGTCTCACTATACTCGTAAAAGCGTCGTGAAAATTCCATGAATTTCTCCCAGCGTCCGTAATTGTTTGCACGTCAAATAGATGAAATATTGAAGAATAAACGAAGAAAAAGTCGATGCTTCATTGATGGCTGCACGCGGAGAATGATACTGTATTATAGGCAACGCGGTAATGCGGCGGTAAGAGCGGTAAATTCCGAGGTAATAGCGTCACTAAGGCAGATGATACTCTGTTCGATGGAAGGCCTGCAGCGGCACTATCGTCCGTGGAAATAAGATACACGTGCGTAGGTCTGCATAGTTACATCTACCGTAGTTGTAGGCTAACTTTATTCGCTACGGAGTCTAACATTTCTTAAGGAATACCGTCATAACTGATGGGTGTGCATTTTAATACATTGTGCAATAGCGTTAGAAAATTGAAATCCTTCAATATTCGGTTTTTTAAAATTTCAACTAAGCAACCCTGTTAGGCCTAACTAACGTATTTAGAAACTTACGCTTATTAAAAAATTGGTAACGTGCGAGATTAGTAATAATTAATTATTATTGCCTTATTCTTTTTTGCTTCAGTAGGACGGCAATGGGTTTGTGGGAATGGCCACAGATCTGGGGTATGGGGCGGGTATGTACATAGAGTCACGATGAGGACAGATCTAATAGGTACGGGGTAAATATGGGGACAGATCCAGTATTGTGGGCTGTGGATAGAGGCAGAGATAATGAGTATATGGAACATGGGGTGGGACTGGACATGAAAAAAGAATGAAGACGTATCCAATGGGGACATGATGGGGGGATGAAGACAGACTTAATGGGCACGAGGTGGGCATGGAGACAGACTTAAAGGGGAATGGGAAGGTAGGGATAGCATTGCCGTTCACCCGTCACTCTCTAATTGCATTCGTTCATCGGAAAAACGTTTTCGCCACAATGGAATTGCAAATGGCTATCTGACATTCCTTGCTAATGAAACGTATACAAAACTATACATAATATACATATATATATATACATGTACGGTTGTCGGTTTCGCTCTGTGTCGCAACTCCAAGAAAGTTGTTCAGTTTTTCGTATTATTTTTGGGGTGGGGGGTGGGGGGGGTGATTAAACCCCAACGTCAGTGTTTCACTGGTATCGTTAGTGTAGGCTATTAGACTATGATATTATTGCGAAGAATTGTTTGAACCAGAAGGTAGTACATGTATATATCATTTTCAAACAGGTTTCAATTTTCCCTTGGCGACAAGAAGAGCCATTTTGCCCGTAAAATCGTACATGTATGCGGATGTCCATGGTTTATAATTATACATCTTAGGAGTTTCTGCAGTGGTTCATACCACTATCTTTTCCTCTTCCTTCTCCATGGAGGATACGCGAATGATTGTGTTACCTCGATTTGTAGTCAAATAAAGAGGCATTGTTCCCTGACTCTTATAAAACTACAAATGCATTTCGCCCTCAGGTGTTTTTAGGTTCGAACAGGCCACAGCATCCTCATTTACAACGTCATTACGCAACAGCATATGCATAGAGGACAATGTCATGTGGACCGAGAATCCAAACCCCGAGGCATGCAGTCTGAAGTATATCCGGTCATTTACATATCAGTTGCTAAGAACCTCTCATCGGCAAATGATGGATTAAGGAAACGCATTCTTCGAATGCTGGATTTATGCGTCCGTATCAGACCGTCCACTCCGTTCACCCGTCCTCCATATAATTACATTATATAATATAATAAAATAATGTATATATATTATATATAATATTATATATATATATATATCCTTCCATCGGCTCAGTGTCGAATGGAAATTTTCTCTTCCGCAATCTCTTCGAGAGACGGCCGCAACAATACGTAAGCTTATTACAGAGACTGATAATCCCTGCTCAATATACACCATAATAATAATTATAAATATACATATTCATATTATGACACACATTGATAACCGTGTAGGCTACAATATGTAGGGCTGAAAGGGAATTTGGTTTGTCCAGGTCTGCGAACCGGCATCAATTTTTGGGACCTGTCGTTGCCGGGTCTCAGCCGGGTCGCATGTTTAACAATTAGATTTAGTCGATACCAATATTAACCCTGCGACTACCAGTGGGGTCAAAAATGACCCCAAGCCAACTTTGACTGTACACTGAGCAAAATCTGTTCGTGCAAATTTATTTAAAATTTGTGACTTTCAAGATGTACCTAGTCTCTATCGAAATATCAATTAATATTTCCCTTTTTTATCACCAGAGGGCGCTGGCAATCTTTTATAGCATTGAGTACCAGTGGGGTCATTTTTGACCCCAATAGCTTTTTTGAATACTTTCATTGGTTTTCTTTGAAATAATTCATAATTATAATTTATAAATCCTTTCTATAGTATTATCTGAAGAAAATCTGTATTAGATACTAATTTATATACAGTATAGGCCAGGAAATGGAATGGAACCAAGGAGACCCTGTTGTGCTCGACCCAACACGAAATATGGCTGGTTCTGGACGGCGTGTCACCACAGAAAACGTCTTCACAAGTTACAGACTTGCTCAAAAACTGGCTGAGAAACAAATGACTCTTCTGGGCACTATTCGAAAGAACAGAAAGGAGTGGCATGCGCAGACAACGCACAGAAGACGAGTTTTTCTCATGCAGCTCGGAAGGGAACAGCAATGGTGATGCAGTACAACGGCTGATCAAGATGTCGCCTCCAACCCTGTCGAAGAAACGTGCACGATGTTTCATTTGTCCAAGAGGAAAGGATAAAAAAGGCCAGAATCTGTGCAGCCTGTACATGCAATGTGTGCAAAGAACATGCCCAGTATACATGCATGAACTGCAAACTGTAGCTGCAATGACAGGATATTTTTGTATGTTAGTTTTCAACATTGAACACTCGAACACTTTGAACACTAAAACATACCTATAACTCTGACAAATTTAATTAATTTCAACAGCCTAAACATGTTCCAATTGCTTTACCACTATTTGTTTTTTGGCAATTAATAAAAAAGCAAAAAACAAAGAATTTATTGAAAAAATTGTGTTGGGGTCATTTTTGACCCCACTGGTACTCAGTGTATCAAAAAAATTCTGGTAATCTGAGGGTTAATACGAAATCTTGACGGAAAATGGTGGCGAAAATTTAGGGAAATGACTAAAAACGAGGGGGAAAGGTCGTCAGAGTCAAAACTGACCGTTTTACTTAGATCCAGCAACTTTTCAAATCACTTTCAGCGCTGATAATAATGCATATTATATCATGCAGATAAGTTGTTAAAATTATTGGCCTACAGTAAACTGTAACAGTGCGAGAGGAAAGGTTAATTATAGCATCGACATCTAATCTAAACTTATCTGTTCCATTTCAATCCGAAACCGATGCACTCAAGTGCTTTCCAACCTACTGAATTCTACGACGTTATTGTTGATAACCGCTTGACGTTAAATCGTGCCCGAAATTCAGAACCTACTTGAGAAAAAAAGAGAAAGAAATGGGACAGATGCTAGAGACTCGGATCCAGAGTTCTTTTGATGAAATATTCGTGAATGCAAGGAAATTCCTGTGGTTTAATGTCCACTAGCGACGTATACACGGTACACTCAATACTTTGTGTTCCTCGCGAACACTAAGAGCACGTAGTTGCTTTATAGGACAGCAGTCAGCTTCTCTGCTGAATGCATTCCCAGCCATAAAAGATGAGTTTATGGCCCAGATACCCACGGATTCGATAGATGTATGTCTACTTTGCATTCATTATGTATAATGCTCGACGCAATTAAGCACCCAACAATTTAACGTAGACTACAAACAAACATACGCACACACCCCCACACACGAATATATATGTATATAAGCCTATAAATTATATGAAAGTAAATATATATATATATATAAATATATATATATAAATATATATATATATATATATATATAGGTAAATAGCCAACTTCGATTGCAATTATTTTAGTCTACTATAATTAAATGTGCATAATATATATATATATATTTTATATATAATATAATTATTACCTTCAATATTCTGAATATTATAATATGCTGCATGTAATCTGGTTTTTCATGAAACGACGTGTAGCACCGTGATTGGACGTCTCATCATTGTTGGTAGTCACTAACCGTAAAATTCCGACAGAGCTTAATCAGCGCACCAACGACGTCGTTAACAATTCTCACAGCCGAACACAGGCGTGGCGGAGGGGGAGTGTTGGTCGTATTGGGGATAATATGGTGATCGTGGTGGAACTAATTATTCATCGGAAATACTTCATCACCCAAATAGTGAAGTAATGGTGGCGGTCGCGGTGATTGAAGTGGCGGCTTTGGTAGAGGTGGAGATGGTTGTAGTAGTATAGTTTTAAGCTAGTAGTAGTGGTAGTAATAGTAGCAGCAGCAGCAGCAGTAGTAGCAGTAGCAGTAGCTGTAGCAGTAGCAGTGCCAGTAGCAGTAGTAGGAGCAGTACCAGTAGAAGTAGTCAACAGATTGGACTTCATATAAGTCTACATTGGCGTCAATTGGTAAACCCAAAGTAACATAAGGTTCCACTAAGCAGGAACATTATGTACAACTTTATAGGTGTACAATAGTACGTAGAACTGTATAAACAGCTGCAATAATAATAATCTTCTGCATAAAATGGTAGGCCTAATATATAATAAATAAATATACTACAATAAATTAATTTAATAATTATTTATGTATTATAGGCCTATTGCAGGGGCGGATCCACGGGGGCCAATCCAACCATGGCCCGGCACTTGGCCCCCGCAGTTCAGAGATTGCATAGAACGTGCCCCTCCTCCCTATCTATCAGGTTTCAAGAAGCTTTCAATCAGTGCAGCTGAAACAAGCAGGTGAAAGAGAAAAAGTAGCATACGACTGAAAAAATGCCATCAGATTTCAAATAATATTACCGGAGTTGCGACGGGTTTTTAGAAGTTTGTTTAAATTTTTCATAATATTGCATCTCTGTTGCATACGTTACTTGCTGCGAGTTGCTGTCACATAAGCTTAGTTCGTGCGTTTACTAAAGCACTTTCCTTTTTTCTTTTTCTTCCAGCACTCTCACAAGAAGAAGACAATACTAAACGTGAAAAGCTTGACTTACTCAATGACACAACGGTGAGCGACCATGAGCTGTTTTATTCCATGTCATTTCCTATTATCTAAACTTTGTGAATTACTTGTGCAGTGTGACTTTTTAGTCTGATAGTGGCCATGCTTTCTCCGTGGCATTATGTGGTATTTAGGCTAAAATCGAACTCAAACTTGCACGGGAAGGACAAATGACTAAGGTCTATGGAGGAGGGTAGGAAGGGGAAGGGTGAGGGAAGGGAAGCAGGGGAATGGAGGTAGTGAGGGACAGAGGAAGGAAGGGTGGGAGGCAGGGAATCGTCTTTTCAGCCACAGCAACGCGTGGCCGGGTACAGCTAGTATGATTATATTTAGCCTCATCATGTAACCATGTTGCGGTTTTTTCAACCTGTATTCTATTAAACGATTAACAACATCCTGACAGTGGGACAGTTACTGCAGTCCCTTAGGGGTTCTCTCCTTTTGCTTTTGTTAGAATTATAGTATTGACAGTGGCCGTAGCGATTATAGCAGTTGTTGTAGTAGTAGTAGTTGTAGGCCTAGTAGTCACACTGATTACAGGCCTGCGAACATGATGCGGTAGATAGTTCCAGATGTAAGCGGCGGCAAAATATAAGCTTCTCACCTCAGCGATGGTCCGTCGGATGTTCGTTTGTCTTCTCGATGAAACCTCAACCACCCCATCCCTTCAGATGCTGGACTAGATTGAACACTGGTTTCAGATTATAGTTATCTGTTTTTAGGGTTGCGTCCACACCTCTACCAGTATTCTGTCTCAACAAACCTACAACTATTTTTTACTGCGTATGAATCGGGAGCGCCTTTCTTCGTGCAGTTTTCTGACGAGGCGCTATATAAATTCCGGATTGAATACGCACATACACGACTCAACACGAGACATTTACACACGTGTGTCATAATGAAGTCATACGCACAATAGTGTCTGCAGTGAGCAGACACCAGAGAGCATCGTCCACTCATTAACTAATGCGATTTTTATTGTGCTGTCCACCATGAACCGACTTGAAAGCGAGGCTCCTCGGATTGTGCGATAATAGGAGGTCAAAGAAGCAGAATAAGACCCGACCGGAAGTTGGCGCGAAGGTTTGATGGCCAAATGAACGGTAAAGATAAAAACTGTATTCGCCGGAGCTCATTAATTTTTACTGGCGCTAAAGCAATCCCCAGGACGGCGGTCTATGGTCGGAATATATAGGCTGCCTAATTACACGTCATCAAACGTTGGGTGTTATCATAGTCGCATGAAATATTAAAAAGGCGCTAGATAAATCTCTTGAAGTGATTATGGAAAAGTACTCTCAACGAAGAAGTACGTAAGTTATGTGTTATCTTCATGCATGCATGCATGCGTGATTGTGTACTATGTGTAGCCTACAATGTTCATAACGGAACAACTTCACTGCCTTACGACGCAGATTTTAATTTTATGTATGACTTTATGCAATATTTATGTATAATTATGTTGGTGCTTGTAATATGACGCATACATATTGTACAGGGTGGGCCACAAAACAGTGGGTGATCTCACTAAAAGCTAAATAACTTTTGTTCTGTTTTAGATATGTTGATAAAACCTGGCCAATGTGGCCACCATGTGTAAATATGAATTGTCTTTAACAAAGCCTGTTAAAATTCATTTCGAAATTTTTTCTTCTGGCCAAGATATTGGCAAAAACCGTAGGAATCTTTTTATGGCCTGCACATGTGAGTATGATCGTATGTATGAATACTTGTGGACCTATTCCTCTATGTTGCTTTATATTTTTCATTTATTCAGCTTGTCGTTTGTCTATCTGTCTGTTTGTCTCTTTCCTTCATCTGTGTTTGTGTGTGTATGTGTTTGTGCGTGTGTCTGTGTGTGTGTCTGTTTTTCTGTTGGACTCCATTAGTTTAACAATGTTCTCTCAACGCACTTATTGAACTGAAATAGAAAGTACCGAACCACGACTTGTAACCCCGTTCATCCTATCTTGTTTTGCCCTGTTGTCCGTGTACCTACCTCTGCGTTGCTACGTGTCGTCAGTCAAAGCAGCCTAATGACATTCGACTTAACGTTCGTCATCGACTCCACCTCGATGGAAGCCAGGTCAACTGGAGATGGCTTTATAAGAAAGCAATGCAAAGCTGAGGGAAGCAAAGCAAAGCTGAGGGAACCGAAGCAAAGCCGAGGGAACCAAAGCAAAACTGAGGGAAGCAAAGCAAAGCCGAGGGAACCAAAGCAAAACTGAGGGAAGCAAAGCAAAGCCGAGGGAACCAAAGCAAAACTGAGGGAAGCAAAGCAAAGCTGAGGGAAAACAAAGCAAAGAGAAAGGAAGGAAAGCAGTATTCAACGCATCAAAACCAAAGGGAGCTAAAGCAAAACAATTATATAAGCCAATGAAAGCAAAGGTACCAGTACATGGAATAAAGTACTGGAAGCTGGTAAACACACAGGAAGGGAAGAGCAATGGTGAAGGCAGGAGCATGGAAAAGGATATGGTGGAACTTGCAGAGAAGAAGTGTGGAAGATGTGAGATATACCAAATAGGAACAGCGTTGCCACTCTCCAAAAAAAAAAACCCAAGTTGGTCGGTCAAAAAAACCCAAGAAAACCCAAGTTGCCGAAATCTCCAGAAATTTTCACATTTTTCGTCCAAAAAATTTCTGACGACCTTTTTTTTTTTTTTTTTTAGTAATTTGGCCAAATTTTTTGGGAAATTTTTTCCATTTCGCCGTCCAAAAAAGTTGATGACCTTTTTTTTTTTTTTTTTTTTTTTTTTTTTTAGTCATTTGACCAAAATGTCAAAAAATTTCCGGTTCACAAGCAAAAATCCCAAGCTTTTCCCAGAAAAACCCTAGTTTTTTCCGAAAAAACCCAATTTCCCAAGATTTCTTAAAAAAACCCAAGATTTTTTGTGGCCAAAAAAAACCCAAGAAAAAACCCAAGTTCTTCGCAAAAAAACCCCATTTCCCAAGTTCGGATCAAAAAACCCAAGATCTTGTGAAAAAACCCAAGGAGTGGCAACGCTGAATAGGAAATGAAGTAAGGAAGAGGAAGTAAGAGACAAGAGGAAATAGTTGGACAGCGAGGAATAGATGGATGGAAATGGAAGTTATAAGGGAGGAGGGAAGGGGAGAAGGAGAAGAAGAGGGTGGGACGAAGGAAATGGAAGAGCCTTGGAAGATGGAGAGGAGTCGAACTGTAACCGGATGCACTCATTGCTCTCATGCAGCTTCTATTGTGGATTCATTGGTCGTTCGTTGCCTAACCATTAAATTGCTCTTTCCACTGCATCTCCTTTTAACATTATACTGTCTTTCACCCTCATCTGCTCTATATATTATATATATATATATATATATCTCTCTTCCTTTAACAGTCACTGCATGTTCGTCTGTCTGTCTCTACCTGTCAGCAGTGTCTAGTTTTACCTAGTTACATCTGCCTGCCTGCCTGCCTGCCTGCCTGCCTGCCTGCCTGCATGCCCGCCTGCCTGCCTGCCTGCCTGCTTGGCTGACTGAACGAACGAACAAATGAACGAATGAGTGAACAAATGAATGAACATCGTTCGGGCGGATACTTATGAATATGCATAAGTGTCTGCTTGCATCACTTGTAACTTTATTCATCCCTAAAGATGATGAGTTACTTCGGCTGCTATTCCACAATCGACGGAACTAAATTGAGGATCGGTGGTTGGACGTGTCTGTCAGTCTCCTTCTATCTGTGTCTCTCTTTCTCTGTCATCATCTGTTCTTCTTTGTATCCGTGCATGTCTGTGTGTCTGTTTCTCTCTCGCACTCGCAGTATCACACACACACGTTCCCAGTCTCACAATTTCTTTCTTAATGTATCGCTTGGTGATTCCCTCTTTCTGTCTGTCTATCTTTCTCTTTCTCTTTCACTCTCTGCCTGTCTCTGTCTCTGTCTCTGTCTGTCTGTCTCTCTCTTTGTCTGTCTCTCTTTTTCTCTCTTTGTATCTGTCTGTCTTTCTGTCGCTCTCTTTTTCACTCTGTGTGTGTGCGCGCGTGTGCATACACATACGCACACGCACACACGTAACACACAAATATAATTAATTAATTAATTCATTCATTCATTCATTCCGAAAACTGAAATAGCGCCCTTCAAGAAGTCAATTAACTCAGAGGCGCTCAATGCGTTCGTGTAATGTAAACAAACGACCCTACCTAAAATGTCTAATGATTCTCTTAATGTCGAATGCTTTAACTTGGTACATTGCATATTCGAGTAGCGCTATAAAAATGTCGTGTTAGGAGTCCATTAGAAGACAATTAGGCAGACTGTTGGAGGAGATTGACATCGAAATTGCAGAGGCGGAGGGGAATTCCCCATTCTATTGTCTTGTGAATGGAACATTGGAATTGCTTTCCCTGTTCAGGGAGTTGGAACTGTTTTCAATGGGTCGCAGATGTCTAGAGAGCTGCTGCGGTTTGGGCGACGAGTGGGAGGGTGTTGAATAGGAGAGAAGGGAATGGGGCAGAAGAGAGTGGAGAGAAGTGAATGCCCAGGCAGAAGGGAATGGAGAGAAGGGGATGAAGGGGAGAAGGGAGTGGGGAGTAGAGTTGTCAGTGGGTAATCCGATTCTGTTCTTAATCGTTGATGGTCGATGGGGAGGGAAGAGTGGGTTGAAGACAATTAGGGAAATTGGGGATGGAGGGTAGGGAGTCAGATGGATAATGACGGGAAGGGGAGGGTGGGAAATAGAGAGGGCAAAAGAGAAAGACAGATAGATAGATACAGGGACAGAGATACATGTAGATACAGAGAGACAGAGGGACAGAGGAAGACAGAGTCAGAGACAGGGAAAGACACACACTTAGAGACAGAGAGAGACCAAGATAGACAGAGAGCGAGGCATAGAGAGAGAAAAAGAGAGAGAGAGTGAGAGAGACAGACAAACAGACAAAGACAGAGACAGAGTTAGAAGGAGCTTGAGATACGAAGAAGGAAAGATAGAGAAAAAATAGAGAAAGAGATAGAGATAAAGAGAAAGATAGAGATAAAGATAGATATAAAGATAGAGATAGAGATAGAGACAGATC
>CAMAOG010000343.1:5000-35148 GCA_945859605.1 Lumbricus rubellus | reverse complement strand
GAGAGAGAGAGAGAGAGACATGCAGAAGGAGAGAATTAAGAGGAGAGGAGAGCAAATGGTATGATAGAAGAGAAACGGAGAGAACAGAAGAGGAGAGGATGTGATGGGATATATAGGCTATACATGACAATATATTTAAATATATATATATATATTATATATATATATTATATATATATATATACGCAGACGACATCTGTCCTGCTGAATGTCGCTCCACGTCACTGTAGACATCTCTCCTTCTCCCTTCCACTCTTTGTTCCAGCATACATTATGCTTGTATATGTGTGTATATATATATATATGGATCCCGTTATAGTCTATATATGTATATATATAATATTTATAAATGTACATACACATATGTATATACATGTATATATGTACAGTATACCAAGTTTCTGGTGTGCATAAGTATATATGCGCAAATGACTATTGATTGCATCGACCCTGGGACTCGGAACTGGCACCAAATGACACCGCGCATCGCAAGAAGACTATAGATATATAATACAAGTCTCATTGCAGACGGCGCATGCGCATGGTGGCGGCGAAACCTATTGTTCTTCTGCCCCATCCATACACAAGACAATGACTACTGAAGCTGCCTTGAAAAGCCTTATATATACATTATATATATATATGCATTTCTTATAGGCCTATACATATACATACCAAATATCAATACACGCATATATGTATACGTATATATTATGCGTGTGAGGTATATGCATGGGCGGCAACATCTGAAGCTTTCGTGGACTTTTCACTTTCTTGTGATATATACCGATGCGCATTTCTTGAAGCATGGCCTAAATGGGTCTATGGCCTAAATGGGTCTTAGCATGCCGCGCCTATTGATGTAATGTATGTGTATTGTAGGGTGCACGTATAGATTTGCCTATAGTATTTGAAATGTAAATGTGCTACACACAGACGGAAAGGCCTATGTTGACATGGGTCTGTCAACAGCATGCACATAGGCCGATGCTATTGTTGTGCATTTTTACTGCATGAATATTACACGTATAGTTCCTCTTGTGCGCATGCGCGACTCAGCTTTGTCCTCAGCAGCCGGAGTCAACCCGTAGCATCTTCCATCGACCGGGGTTCCATGCATGCACTGCATGCCTGTCTCCAATGGAGCGTATCACTTCGTCTGTCCGTCTGTGTGTGTGGCTCTCTCTCTCTCTCTCTCTCTCTCTCTCTCTCTCTCTCTCTCTCTCTCTCTCTCTCTCTGTATAAAAATATACATGCATAGGACTACTGCTATATACACCGTGAGTCAAAAAAAAGTAAGCCAAATTGTTTTTCATATATCTCTAATGCCTGATAACATATCACGCTAATATTTTCCAAATATTTAGAGAATTGGACGAAGAATATGATTCCAAAATTTCATGGGATAAAATTGAACGGATATGCCGAAATTGCCGTTTACAAGCAATTTTTTTGTCAGATTCAATAAAAAGTAAGCTAAACTGTTTTTATTATATCTCCAATGCCAGCTAATTAATCATACTAAAACTTTACAGATATTTAGATAATTGAACCTAGAATAGGATTCCAAAATATCATGTAATAAATTTGAACGGATAGAAAGATATGAATATTTTAACTTCATCTCCGAAATTTCAGTTTTCAGCAAATCTGTTATGGTGTTCGCTGCAGTTTTGATGCTTGATAATTCCCAATTTTGGTCTTCAGTGATCCTGGAGTAAAATTTTACGGAATATAAAGTGTGGAGCGTGCATAATGAAAGACCGAGTATACCAGACAACAATCCATGATATAAACGATCTGAAGCAACGCTTGTTGGAAGTGTGGGATGGCCTGGACCAGAGGATAATGATTATCGACGATGCTGTTGCCTAATGGCGCCTGCGCCTCAAGGCTTGCGTGCAAACTGAAGGATGACATTTTGAGCATCTTATTTAATTAAATAATCAAATCATACTGTTGGGGTCATATTGCTAGTTCAATTATCTACATATCTGGAAAATTTTAGAATGATTGATCATCAGGCATTAGAGATATGAGAAAAAGTTTGACTTACATTTTACTGAATCTGACAGAAAATTGCTTGTAAACGGCAATTTCGGCATATGAAGTTTACAGGATCATATCTTTTTATCCGTTCAACTTTATCTCATGAAATTTTGGAATCATATTCTTCGTCCAATTCTCTAAATATTTGGAAAATATTAGCGTGATATGTTATCAGGCATTAGAGATATATGAAAAACAATTTGGCTTACTTTTTTTTGACTCACGGTGTATAATATATACACACGTATATATAAATATATGAGTATACGTATGCATTTTTTACTCGTGTATACAATACACGCACGCTCATATTTGGTACACGGTGAGACGGTACCTTTTGAGTGCAAGACAATTAAGGGGATGCATGGCATGGATGGATGGCGAGGTCTTAGAGATGGAAATCATCATTCATTCATTATATATGCTGTGTAAATATAGGGGAAAGTATGCACCCTTGATCCTAATGCACCCTTGATCCTAATAGGTTTTCTCCGTTCTTACTTACTTAATATCTCCGAGCAGGGAACCAGACTATTGCATATACGCATTCAACATCCACAGCTGTGTTTCAGAAAGTAAAAAAGGCGTTGTTTTATTTTTATTTCAAAAGTTGGATTTTAGACGTGAAAAGTAAATTTTTGACCATTTTGACGAACCTCATAGTTTCGATATTTGTGCTAGGTGAGTAACGTCTTTGGTGTCGTTTTGCATATAATTCGTTTAAGTATCGTTCGAACAATTTTGCGTGGTTGCAGATGATGTCTAGAAAAAGTTATGATGCATTTTGTGAACATGGTAGGGTGTTGCACCCTTGATCCCTATGTGCTTATGCACCCTTGATCCTATGGGATCAAGGGTGCATTGATCATGGGATCATGGGTGCATAATGCATATTGCATAGAAAAATTATCCATTGTTCATTTCTGCTAAACTGTTAAAAGTTAAGATGATGCTTTTTTTAGACTTGGCCTACTGTAACAGTAAAAATAGAATAAAATAAAATAATAAGTTATTAACATAATTTGTACTTATTGTTGCAGCACCTGTCACAAAAAGCGTAAGACAGACATGCCACCAAGAGGTCAGACATCAGAAGAAGACATGCAGATAGCTGTGGCAGCAGTCCTTGAAGCCCAAAAAATCATGCAGCAGGAGAATTCGTTTTGCGGAGATGAGTGACACCAGTGATGAAGATCTTGGGGAAAAACATGGATGCTGAACATCTCGGTCTTCAAAATCTCGGATCTCAATCATCTGACAGTGCATATGATATTGATATGATGGACAGTGACTATACGAGGAAAATGGAAATGCTCAGCCTGGAAAGCTAGAACAGGGAGACTGTGGTTGTACAACTTAAAGGACAGAAGAACATGTTCCATTTTGCAGCACGGGTTGACAGTCCTGTTTCCAAAGACTGAGAAGTGAACGTCACCTATCTTGACAAAAAGTTTGATCGGCATGAACTGGACAGATCCCTGAGAACTCGAGATCCTATCCGATTCCACTTTAGGATATTATTAAGAAACTTTCTGATCCGATCATAATGGGGGGGAACAAAGCGCATTGGTTGACAGATCAAATTTCCGTTCTCGTTCACTGATTTTAACTTAGGTTAATGTTTGAATATTCATGCATGTTAAATTTTGATTGTTAGCTTGTTTCAGCTTTTGATGTTTCAGCTTTTCATTTTCTTCAGTACACCTAGGTTTTTATACAAGTAACTGTTAGCGTTTGACTGCTAATTAGCTGTTTAAGGAATTATTGACCCATGCATGTTAAGTATTGCATGTTGGTAGTGTTATCTGTTTTACTAGAATAAAGTCTAATGTACTTTGCTTTTGTATTAAACATTAAAATATTATATGCAAATGGCAAAGCATATTTTTTGTTACTTAAACCAGCACTAGAATCAAGAGAATACACATAGGATCAAGGGTGCATGCATATGGGATCAAGGGTGCATACATGTATGCACCCTTGATCCCATATGAGTAACTTTGGTTTTTATCATATAACTTTTAAACCTGATGTTATTATAAAACAATAAATACAAGGTTACATTGGAAATAAAATTGTCTACTACACACATTAGAGCCAAATTCAAAAATGTTTAAGAAATCCCAGTAAATGAGAAAAGTAGCAAAATAGGATCAAGGGTGCATACTCTCCCCTACACACATCGTTATCTCTTTACCTCTCCATGCTACCCAGTGTATAGCCATCCCTCATCGTCTCCCATTATTTCATTATTTCATCGATCATGGCATGCGGTCTCGTATAGGGTCATGTTCTGCGTTTTGTAAGCGCATACATGGTCGCAGGTTCGAATTAACGTTACGCCGTCGTGTGCATGCATGCTTGTATACCCCAGACAATGAGTACGCAACTGCGCATGGTCCTATCCGCATTCAATTGTCTGCGAGGAATTGGCAACGGTAAACCACCTCGCTCACCTCATCCCCCATCCGTCCACCCCCGGTGCTACAATGCTACATAGATAAAAAGACCAATGGACCTTGTCTATAGGATGAAAACTTATTATTATAGTAATTATAACTATTATTTTTATTATAACTATTATTATTAATATTATTATTTTTATTATCATTATTACTATTATTGTTGTTATTATTGTTATTATAATTTTTTTGCCCCGAGGTAAACATGATCCCTCCGGAACTTCAACACTCTCGATTTAAACAATATTATTAGAATTATCTATTATTATATAATTATTATAATTATTATTATTAGTATCATTATTACTATTATTGTCGTTATTATTGTAATCATTATTATTATTATCATCATTATCATCATCATCGTCGTCGTCGTCGTCGTTGTCGTTGTCATCATCATCAACAACAGCATTATTATTGATAGTATTTTAATATTATCATTAATGCACATGTGTTCAAGCTAGAATGGAGTCCTTGTTTCTCGTTCTATGGTGTAGTGCAAAGCGGTACCTCTGAAATCAACGGCGTTGAAATGACGATGATGACGATGACGATGATGAGGATGAGGAGGAGGAGAAGGATGATGATGATGATGATGACCTCTTTTAGTCGCTATAGGCCCATGCAACTGACGAATGCAGTGTATAACCATCCAATGCATTCATTTGACCATATATTCATAAAACATGTAGATATAGGCCTATATAAAATTATACCCAATTGTATCTTTTAACCCTTTACCGACCGAGGGTATACTGCATCCCATACCCACTACTACACTTTGGTTATTAAAGGGTTAAGCTCTTTTAGTCGCTATATAGGGCATGCACCTGACGAATGCAGTGTATAACCATCCAATGCATTCATTTGACCATAACATGTAGATATAGGCCTATATATATATATATATATATATATATATATATAATTATACCCAATTGTATCTTTTAAGCTCATACATTGATGTGGCATGGTTCTCACTTTTTGCTGACGTCCATGAAGTTTCATCCCTCCTTCCGTTCAACCCCTCCCCCGTCCACAAAGTAGTTATGCTACCCAGCACCTCTGTCTCTGTCTGTCTGTCTCTCTTTTTCTGTCTGTCTCTGTCTGTCTCTGTATGTGTCTCTGTCTCTGTCTCTGTCTCTGTCACTGTCACTGTCTCTCTCTCTCTCTCTCTCTCTCTCTCTCTCTCTCTCTCTCTCTCTCTCTCTCTCTCTCTCTCTCTCTCTCTCTTCCTTCATCCAACCCGCCCATGCACCCACGCAAAATGCAACAGTGCATGACGACTCCACCAATGCTCAATTAAACTCCGCCCCGCGTTGGTGGTTGGCAGCAATTATACTATCCACCGATGCAAGTGTATCATACACGAGCGTGTGTGTTTGTGTATATGCTTGCATACAGTATATATACGCGTTAAGTAAGTGCCCGATCCTACGCAAGGATTAGAGTGCATGCGTGAGTATACACACGTACACATTGAATGCAGGCAAATGTGAAGTTTTGCTCGTCGTCTTCTAAAGGCACCGACGAGCGAACAATGATGACCTTTAATTGAAAACCTATCTCGCTGCATCTCATGATTCATGAAGCATCTCACAAGGCTTTAACTACTATACAGTTGCCGTCGTCAGTCGCCACAGGTGCACCGCACGCACACACATACACAATGCAACCTGTCTTATTATCACAGACTTTACACGAGCACCGCACAATAACGAACCTGTATTCGTATACATAAATATATATATATATATATGTATCTACATATATGTATGATACATAATATATATATCATGCATGGTGGGAGAATATGATATCGCGTGTATGATCAGGACAGGTTTATCTTATAATTAGTATGTGGGTACAAAACCATGTGTAAACTTTGCGACATGCCCAAATTTGTGTTTCTTTAAATTAACATCTCGTGCTGATGGCTGCTCATGCATGCATGCATGGATGCGCGCACATGTGCGGAAAGTGATGCCAATGTATATACGCATCGTTAGCGAATACGAGTTACATATATGGTCACTGACTATATACACTGAGGGTTGTGATGTGTCTGAATATGGCTTACCAATAAACGTTCACTTAGGCTATTCCTAGGCACATGAACATCCATGGCCTAATGCGACATATATTTGCATTTGTGTAAGATGTTGTCAGAGGCCTAAAAGAGGCTTTTCGTCTCGACAGATCTCGCGGTGTAAGCTTATACATTAAAGGGCCTAAAATAGGCCGTGTTATAAAACGTTTGCAAAACCATTGTCTATAGAGACTGCAGGTGCTGGCGCTACGATGCTTCGAGTCGAGGAAGCACTATATGTTGTGTGTGCCAACGTTAAGTGTTTCGATTTGGCTTACCCGACGGTTCGTGATCTTTGAAAGCGAATTTGTTGCAATCCGTGCACGCGTGCACTCACACGTGCATCCACTATTCAGAGTCTAACGACATCTTATACGGCGAAAAGTGTCAGCAAAAAATATTTATAGCAGCTGATACTGTTCAAAATATCATAATAGCCATTGACTGACGTCATAGATCTATATGCATGCGTAAATCTGATGTCATGTCATTTTATAAATATCTTACATCAAAATTTTCTTTAGCAATCACCAACAGGGCTTTTTAACGTGCAGCTGTACACAAAATGTGCAGTTCTAAATGGATTTGTGCAGTTGTAGAAGCACTTCTGTACAGTTGAAACCAGCAAATTTTTTTATAAGCTTAAAGTTTACATATAGTATTACAGACTCACATACATGTATAGTCTGTCGTATATATATATGCATACATTCATGCATGCATACATGCATGTGCACGTTGTAAACTTTGGAAGGAGAGCGATATCAACGTTCAGTTGCATTGCATTGTATAATTTGTATTGCATTGCATTGTATAATTTGTATTGCATTGTATAATTTGTATTGCATTGTATAGTTTGTATTGCATTGTATAATTTGTATTGCATTGTATAATTTGTATTGCATTGTATAATTTGTATTGTTTGCAGATTTTCCAATTCAATCGCATTTGCTAATTAATTTGCTATATAATTGTTGATTGTCAATGAAGAATATTTTATAGGCCTATAACTTTATGCTTATGAATTTGCTGCTTCGATATATATCCTAAGTATAATTTTTACTATTAAAATATATAAAATGCCGAACACCCGCGTGCGTAGGATATTATATGCTACGCAAATGCGTTCACATGCGCGGTAAAAGACGGTTGGGTGTGTTTTGCGTGTAGGCCTTGTATAATGTATGCGCATATACAGAGGCAGAGAAGTATATATAAGCTTATATATTTTATATCAGGCATAATATGCTTATCCCCATTATAGCATGCGCAATACTGGATATCAAGACGTTGGTATAAGCTTATAATAATTATTATGAGATGTATGATAGACTGTCGGTGATTTCAATTGCTTGACCGCTGTCTGTTATCTGTTATCTGTTATCTGTTATAATATGCGTCGCATAGCCTATACAGTGTCCAATCTTACACCAACGACGCTGCTGCAGTGTGGTTAAGTTCGCTAGGGGTCGCGAGTGGAGCAGAGATCTTGCAGTTCACCCATGCATGCCATGTACATCAAATCCCCCCCCCATGCTTGGCTTTTCTGCCATGCATGGTGATTGAATTATACGCTGAGTGAAATCATCTATACTGGCCACGTAACAAAAGCGCGCAGGGCAAAAGCGCGCAGACAAATGCGCGCAGACAAATGCGCGCAACTTATGTATTTATGAATGTATGTGTATTTATAAATGGATGTATGTATCATCATCATCATCATCATCGTCCGTGGGTTCAACACCCGTTGGTGTCAATCGCAAGTTTCACTGTTTTTCTCCATTTACTCTTCTCCTGTGCTATTAGACTGAGTCCGTGTATGTCCATGCCACACCAATCCCTTACATCGTCCAACCATTCTCTACTTGGTCTTCCTCTGATTCGCGTACCATCGATCATTCCGAATATGGTCTGCTTTACTAGTCGGTTGTTGTTCATCCTGCATACATGTCCGAAGAAATTGAGCTTCCTTTCCATTATTTGCTGTATGATGTTTCTGGTGTTTTTCACTCTTTTGCGTACTTCTTTGTTCGTTATCTTCTGCTGCCATCTGATGCGTAATGTCCTTCAGATCTGTATAGCATCTCATCTCGAATGCTAATAGTTTGTCTTTGTCATGCTTGCGTAGCGTCCATGTTTCACATGCATATAACAGTACACTGAATATGCATGTTTTGATGATCTTTATCTTTGTCTGTATACTAATCTCTCGGCTCCTCCAGATACTTCCGAAACCCGCCATTGCTCCTGCTGCTTTCGCTATTCTTCTCTTTATCTCCTTCCCACAGTCGTTGTCCCAAGTCAGCAGGCTTCCCAGATATACAAATTCCTCTACGTTCTCTAGGCTCTCTCCGTCCACCTCCACCACCTTCGTACTCTCCCTCCTCCCGAATGTCATTGTCTTTGTCTTGCTGATGTTGATTCTTAGACCTGCCGCTTTTCCTTCCTTTTGCAAAGTTTCCACATTTTCCTGTATGTTGTTAATGTCTTCTTCTATCAGGTCCACGTCATCTGCGAATACCAGGTTGTTTACTCTGGTGCCATGAATTGCGATTCCTGTTCTCTTGTTTTTGATTTTCTCCATCACTCTTTCCTTTACATCCTTTCGGATGTATGTATATATATATGTATGTATGTATGACATTGTATGCATGAATGTTTGTAATGCATGTATGTATGTATGTATGTATGTATGTATGTATGTATGTATGTAAGTAGAACAGGAATAAGGCTTTTGACTCATTTGACCAGTACAGCCTTGACTTTCGCCAATTTGACCAGTACAGCCTTGACTTTCGCCAATTTGACCAGTACAGCCTTGACCTTCGCCCATTTGACCAATATAGCCTTCAGTTTCGTCCATTTGACCAATACAGCCTTAAAAATTGAGTGCCCGCACAGTTTGACCAATATAGCCTTACTTTTTTAATTAGACGTCCGGCGTAAAAAAGTAAAAAAAAAAAAAAGTAAAAAAAAAAAAAGTAAAAAAAAAAAAAGTAAAAAATTTTTCTCCGGCGTATACAAAATGGACTACTCGAAGAAAACTGTTACTGAATTACGAAAAATCGCCGAGCGCAGCGGCAAGCATGCATATTTTACAAGACGGTGGATAGCGAAGTTCATTGCTAAAATTGACGCCCACACCCGCGAATGCTACGACGATGAATGCCCATGCAAGAATCCACAGCCGGATCGACAACAAGGGCCAGGCACGATTACCGTCGTTCGTCGTCGGCGCAATGGCAACTCTCTCCCGTGTGATGTTAGTTTGATCGACAACGAGATCATCGTCGTTAATTGTCAATGCAATGGCAACTCATGCCTGTGCGATGAGTGAGCATGAGTGAACTACGACGTAGATACGGGATTACAATATCGCAAACGATTTTACACCGTTGGTTTATAATCGTCTCACAATGTCAACAAGTCTTCGTTATTGATCCACGAGTTGAACGAGTCTGGGTAGCCCAACCACTTCACGAGACATTTCTTCCCGCGTTTCCTAATCACTTTTTCGATTCTAAATATTTCTTGAGTTGTTTTCTGTAGCTCCTGCTCATAGAATGACCCCTGTATTTCCTCAGAATTAGAATCAGTAATCTTGTAAGTTGGTGGATCTGTATATTGAACCTGAGATACTACAAAAACCTCCTCCGTCCATCTAGGTATATATCCTTTGTCAAAAATGTTCTTCTTCCTAGTTATTCTGACTCGATCGCCGACTGAAAACTTTGGTGTAATAGGCCCTGAAATCTCATCGCCGTATAAATTCATAAATACAGTCTTTTCGTTCACTTTCATACTAGCCTTCGCGGGGGTCATTTTGATCGAAGAATGTCTCGTGTCATTATAATTACTAACCATCTCATCTAATACATCGATATATCTTCTCGTTGAATTAGCAGTAAAGTACTTGAACATTTTATCTTTCATACTCCTATTCCATCTTTCTACGATACAACTTTTCCCCTCGTTTTCGGTAGAATACAACTCGACTAAATTCTTCACATTTTTATTATAAAATTCTTTCCCGTTGTCGCACCAAACTTTGACTGGCTGTCGGCCACCCCTGAGTATCTTCACGAACCCATCAGCTGTAGACTTCCCACTCTTGTCATGTAATGGAACGATCCATCCGTACTTGGAAAATACATCTATGACGGTCAATAGATACTTCACGCCATCATTATCTCTAGCGAAAGCCTGCATGTCGATTAGGTCAGCCGCCCAAATCTGGTCAATCCCCCCAACACGGACCCGCCTCGTCCTAAAATTTCTCACTACTGGTTTGTGTAATTCATTCGCTAATTGATTAGTCCATTTCAGGTCCTGCTGTAATTCTAGGCTTTTTTTAAACCTAGCCCGAGACTCGTTTTAGCGGACAAAATAGGTTTGACTATCGCCCTCTCTACGCGTTCCCGCAAGCTTGGATTAGGTATATTATTCAACTGGTTTATCATTGCTCTATCAGCGACATTCCTAGAAGCCGTATCAGTGTGTTGATTGTATGCCAGGTCGTGAATATATGCCGCACTATCTACCCTGTTTATAGGTTTGCTTCAATCTTTGGGGGTTTCGTTGGGATTCAGACGCAAATCTAGTCTAGTACCGGGACCAGTAAACTGATGGCCTGGCAAATGTACCTCACCAGCAAACTTGGCCCAAGGTAATTTAATGTTGCTAGTGGCAGCGTTCAGCGAACTAACTAGATCCCCACCTTGCGCAACAGCGGGCGCCTTCACGAATTGAGTTTTTGTTTTCCCGCATACGACGCAAACACCTCGGAGCATCGATCTCCCATTATTAGCCACGGCGTTCTGCACATCTCTCGTCTGGGTCTGTTGTTTACATTTTACGCAATACATTTCGTTTTTAATAATATATATTTTAAAAATGGAGATTAGAGATATGAGTTGGGGCACAGCGCTCTCGAAAAGATTCAATAATCCGTTGTTACCAAAAAGCATACGTGGTTTGATAGTTGGGAAATCGGCGTGTGGAAAAACAACGCTTCTTCTCAATCTTTTACTCAGGCCAGACTGGTTGGATTATAATAACTTGCAGGTATTCGGTACTTCTCTGTTTCAACCGGAATATCGTATTATCAAAAAAGCATATGAAGAAAAATTACCGAAAGCAGCGATCGTTCGGTTGTTCGAGCACCGAGATGAAATCGTGGGCCTAAATGCGTCACCAGACCTTGTTATGGAGGAAATGGCAAAAAACTCAGAGGCTAAATCCGATATAATTGCCAAGTTCTTTGAGAGCGCCGATGATGTACCAGACCCGAGAGATTTGAGCGCTGAAAAGAAGAACCTGATGATTTTCGATGATCTTCAATTGGAAAAACAAAACAAATGTGAAACGTATTACAATCGGGGGAGGCATAGTAATGTAGATTGTTTTTACCTCGCCCAGAATTATTTCAAATTACCGCGCCAAACAATCAGAGAAAACGCGAACTTTATTTGCCTGTTCAAACAAGACCTGAAAATTTGTAATCATATTTACAACGATCACGTGAGCACAGACATGTCGAAAGATGAATTTAGAAAACTATGCAAAACAGTATGGGAGCAACCTCATAGATTCGTGGTTTTAGACCTGACTAGCGACAAGTACAATGGTAAATACCGATGCGGGCTCGACGAATTTTATATAATCGAGGATCCGCCATTGTAAAATTGTATTGTATAGTAAAAATGGAATCATCGCTTCTCAAACAGATATCGGAAAACACGGAAAAGACGGCCTGCAACACGGAACCAAAAACATCATTTTCCATTTTTCTCAGCGAAAAGAGCACGCGAATCAGAACGAAGTTTAATCCACTACTCGAACTGGAGAAGAATAAGAAATATGAAATGGCCTTAGTTGCCCTCGAGACGTACTATTCTTTTCCAAATATCGACGCGACAAACAACGTCTTTCGGTATTCGCCAAATCGCGACTCACAGTGGGTAAACATTGAAGTTCCAGAGGGTTGCTATGAAATAACGGATATCAACGAATATATACAGAGAGTGATGAAGGGGAATGGGCATTACGACGGAGTAAATGGAAATTACTGTATCTCAATAGCGCCAAACACCAATACTCTGAGGTCTGTGGTGAATATAGAAGCAGATTATATGGTTGACTTTACGCCAAAGAATTCGATCGGAAGGGTTCTAGGTTTCAACAAATGGATCTATTCGGCGGGATACAATGAATCAGAGGACTTGGTAAATATAATGAGTGTAAGCAGCCTGAGAGTGACCAGCGACATTATCGGGTCTTCGTACACTAACGGAACATCGGAAAACGTGATATATTCTTTTTTCCCGAACGTAGGCCCGGGTTACAAGATTATCGAAGTGCCGCATAATTTAATATATCTCCCGATTTTGCTGTCTACAATTTCAACGATGGAAACGAGACTCACAGACCAACACGGGAACCTACTAAATCTTCGAGGTGAAGAATTGGCGATTCGATTTCACATCAGAGAAGTTTGAAAGTTTTTGTAATTTATTAATAAAATGAATCGTTACACGGGCGTAAAAGTTAATATTTCAGAAGCGCAACGAGACAAAATTAAAAGATCACTTGAAGCGGGAACCGGCGTGAGTATCAAACTATCGCACGATGATTTGAATGGCGAACACGTTTTGGCTCTCACCCAGGCGCAAATCAATAAAATGGCAGCAGCCTACCAAAAAGGAACTGGCATGATTATTAAAATGAGTAAAACGCAATTGGAGAACAACAAGAAAGTCGAAGGTGGATTCATAGGCGCTATACTTCCGTTTCTAGCGACAGCGGGACGGTTCCTTCTGTCTAATGCACTGCCAAGTTTGGCGATGGGAGCATTGAGCGGTCTTGGCTCTGCGGCAACTACCAAGATTGTGGATAAAATCAGCGGTTCGGGTGTAATGTATGTCAAGAAAGGCGACATGGCGTACAAAATAAGAGCGGCCGGATCTGGTTTGTACTTGTCTCCGTGGCAAAAAGGTAGCTCAATAACGGCATCCGGGCTGTACATGAAAACAGGGTCGGGCTATGCGAGGGGCGAAGGACTTTTGTTGGGCCCCAACTCTCCGTTTCGAAATATTCCCATTCTTGGCATGATATTATAATCTATTCTATTATAAAATGTCGAGGCCAATACACAAATTTGGAACTAAACCAACTAGACCAGTAGAGGTTAGAACGCAGCCCGTTTCCGTCTTTTGGAAGATTACGAGCGGTGTTACTCGCACCCCAGTAAGACAACTAGGCGGTCTGCGATGGGAGATTTTTGCCCAAAATGATATCACGATACAGCCAAAGACAGCAAATACGCTAAGGCTTGGACTAGGTGTAGAAATGGCGGCAGGACTTTGCCTCGTTTCCCTCAGACAGAGTATCAAAGAACGACGATGCAGTCTACTAGACGGAGTGATTTCAGAAGATGTGATTGATGATATCATAGTTTCCATTCAAAACAACTCCGATTCGGCAGTAACGATAAACGAAGGAGATTCGCTATGCTGTGTAAATTATCTGCGGTAAAAAAATATATATTGCTAATAAATAAAAGAATGGAATACGAAGGCATCAAACTCTATCCAAACCTAACAAATATAACGCCCTCTGCGCCAGAAGGTGAAATACAAATAGCCGCGGGGTCCGCACAAACGTATCGACTTCAAAAGATTAGCGAAATCAAAAAGGAGATCGAGCAAGAACGAGACAAAAGAGCAACGTTGAGTAAAAAGTACCATAGAAGTGTGAGCGTAATCGGCGTAGTAGACAGCTTCCTCATGGTGGTCACGATGGGGCTCGGAATTTCGGGAATCGGCGTACTAGCTACCATAATTGCGGCTCCCATCGCTATTGCTATGGAAGGGACAGCGCTAGGTGCGGGGCTATTGAGTATAATTGGCAGCCGAATCTGTAAAAAGCTCGCCCTGAAGGCGGAGAAGCATGAAAAGATCAAAACGCTAGCTGATGCGAAGCTCAACACGATCAGCGACCATATTTCAAAAGCACTCGTGGATGATCACATTTCAGACGAGGAATATTCTCTGATTCTAAGTGAGATTGAAAAATTCAATGGCATGAAAGAAGAAATCAAAAGTAAGTCGAAAGTTGCGATAGATGCGATGGATGAGGAAACGAAACAATCTCTCATCGATCGGGGAAGAGAGGAAGTCAGGCAGTCCTTTCAAAGCATGTTTGAGAAAAATACCGAATCTGTGAGAAAGACGACTAACGTGAACATGTACGAAATCATGTAGAGTTTTGTAGACCTATGTAGACCTACGTCGCTATGTCTGAAAATACGTCTAACTTGTGTTTTTACACATGTCGAAAAACATGTAGAAAAACACGTCGGAAAACATGTCGAAAAACATTAAATTTTTTATTAAAAATGTCGTTTCTAAAGATAGATGACCCGGCGAAAAGAAATTTCATAGTCGAAGAGTTTCTGAAATCCAAGAAGAATATTCAACAGAACTTTTTATCGGAGAGATTGGGGGATTCGGGGCTGCAACAAGAACTAACCAAGCTGTACAAGCCTATCGTCGATTCGCAATCCGCAATTTCCAAAGAGCAAAATGTCTTACTATCCGCCATCAAAGAAAACTCGATAGCTACTACAAACGCACTACAGACGCTACCCGCTTCGTTGAAGATTCAATTTCCTCAGTATCCCTCGATAGAAGCGTATAGCGACGATCCGACTGAGGATATTAGAACTTTAGAATTAGGTGATGTAGCCACCAAGTACCTTCATCAATACGCCTCCGATAGAAAAATCGTAGACACGACGTTCGGAATACGATCAAAATATAGTCAATTCTACATCGGCGACACTCCGATTTTTATTCAAGGAGACGATGTGACGGTTGGAAATAAGACGTATAGCGGAACACCGGGGCTTTGGGAGTTGTTGACGATGAAACAGCCGAACACGTCGATATACGATAATAATGATAGAGACGATTACGCCGAGATTCTACTCGCGTCGGATGCTATCAGACAGCCAAAAAATCCCAACAAACCGAAAGCATCTTCGAGCGTCAAATATAGAGAAATTATCAAGCCGATATGGGAAAAGAGGACTCGTAATGCGGTGGGTAAAGGCGTGGGTGGTGTAATCGTTATTTCCGAAGATCCAAACGTATTAGCGAAACAGCTAGAACTACGATTTCAAAGCTTCAAAGCAGGCAATACCGGCGTGAGAAACGAGATCGTGGCGATGTGCGACGCGTTATTGAGGCAGGAAGTGCTGAGTAAAGATGCTTACAAAAATATAATGATGACATTGTAAAATGCAGAAAAAATGCAAGTCATTAATAGAAGGAGGTATAGAAAACAATACGTTATCGGTGGATCGGGAATATTCGATACAATTTCGGGATTTTTCAAACGACTAGTTACGTCGAACGCCGCCAAACAATTAGCAGCGACCGCTCTCAACGCGGGTAAAGACGCGGCGAAAGAAATTGGGAAAAAGGCCATCGATGTTGGGAAAACAGCCGCAATCGACGCCGGCAAACGAGTAGTGGACAAAGCAGTGACCAAACTGTTTACGACTCCTGCACCTGCTCCTACCCCTATGAAAATTACGCCAGAAACTAGACAAATTTTAGACCGGCTGAGTAGCGTCGGGTCGAGTCCAAATATCTCGAATATTAATAATCTGATGATGGGTGATGGCCTGAAGAAGAACGGCGCCATGTCGATACAAGATTTAGTACGCTCGCTAAACGGCGCCGGAATGAAAGTCGCGTAAAAAATATTATCGCGTAGTAGTAAAAATGCAATCATCCGATATTCTGAGATTTACCGAACAACCATTGAGCGATGAAAGCGTCGAACGCTACGAATGGTACGAGTATGAGCCGATATCGGGGGCGAATCTAAACACCTCCGGCGAGATTAGAATAAACATCGAACTTCAAGATCTATTTTGTCATCCGGCAGAATCTTACCTGCTGTTCGAGGGTAGATTGACGAAGGCGACCAACCCAGACACCTTCTACGTTAATGCCGATGAAGCAACCCTTACGAATAATGGGCTCATGCATCTTTTCAGCCAAATTTCGTATTCACTGTCGAATCAGGAAATTGAATCGTTATTTCACCCGGGTCAAGCAACGACGATGCTCGGATTACTCAAGTACCCGAATGATTTTCAACTAGCTCAAGGTTTGAATCAGTTGTGGTACAAGGACAGCGGAGCGACGGCTGCTATCGCGAATAATCAAGGTTTCGCCGTGAGACAGTCGTATATAATTCAAAAACCAAATGCTAAAGGTACTTTCAGCTTTGTAGTTCCATTGAAGCATATTTTCGGATTTTGCGATGATTACGACAAGGTTGTTTTTGGTGTGAAACATACGCTAACTCTGGTTCGTAAAGCCGATGATGACGCAATTTTTAGACTCGCCGCCGCAGCTGCAGGGAAAGTTAGGCTGGATAAAATCTCGTGGTTCATGCCGCACGTTATTCCCGCGGATATGGAGAAGATGCAATTGTACAAAACGATCGAATCGAAAGCGTCGCTGCCAGTTGCGTACAGAGCCCGTCAATGCGATACCACCTCCGTCGCACAGTCGACTAATTTTAGCTGGAGACTTAGCGTCAAGACATTACCTGAGAAGCCTAGGTACATCATCTTGGGTTTTCAAACCGACAAAAGCGGCGATCAAGAACACAATCCATCCGTTTTCAATCATTGCGATCTGAAGAACATGTTCGTGATGATGAACCAGGACCGATACCCGGTTGTCGACTATAATCTATCATTTCCGAATCAACAATTCGCGCGGGCGTACCGAGCAGCAGCCGCGTTCAGTGAAAAATACTATGGAATGGACGAACTAATGACACAATGCAATATCACACCCTCGGACTTCAAAGATCTGTTTCCGATTATGGTGTTTGACGTGAGCAAGCAATCCGAGCGTCTGAAGTCATCGGTGGTCGATATCCAGATCAAAGGCACGTTTAATACGGCGCCACCAGCTAATACGGAAGCATACGCAGTGGTGATTTCAGACAAGTTACTGAGGTTTCAATCGGACGGTCAGAAAATGAGCGTGGTATATTGAAGTTCATGATAGAATGGTCGTTGACAGTTCTGAATAATGAGACTTTGAGACTTGTAGATACCTATCGTGTGTTCTCAGACGATAGGTATCAACGGAATAATACGGACTTAGTATAGAAACTCGACCTGCAATCCACATCCAGCCACAATAAGAATGGGGGTAGTCGGTGAACTGTCGTATGCGGCGGAATATACCCTCATACCGACTTTTTCGCCGGCAACTAAAGACATGGCGGGGGTTGGTAATACGAGCGATACTCTGCCGTCGCCTGTTTGACCGCCCGCCATGTATCCAACAAGTTCGTTATTATGTAACTCGGATTTGAAATACGCAACCCTGACTATTTTTTTTACCACATCATCACTCCACATCACCACATTTCCGATCATGAAATTCGCGAATCCGCTAAGTCGATATACGCCCGTACGAGGAATAGTTATTGCCCCTTCAGCCGCCGTATACGCCGAATCCGTATTTATAACGACGGTCGTTAATTG
This sequence comes from Lumbricus rubellus, assembly GCA_945859605.1. Classification (NCBI taxonomy): domain Eukaryota; kingdom Metazoa; phylum Annelida; class Clitellata; order Crassiclitellata; family Lumbricidae; genus Lumbricus; species Lumbricus rubellus. The sequence continues at coordinate 16,967 of CAMAOG010000343.1, read as the reverse complement.
GTCGTGCTTCACATAGGCGCCTGAGAATCCGCCAGTCAAGCTTGCGGGTGCGCCCGATGTTGCCGACTCTTTCAACGCGCAAATAGCCGGTCCGGTTGTAGGCCTCCAATTCGGCGACAATGCTGGTGCCGCTGTTATTGCTCCAGCCGTTCCTTCAAACCTATATGTAATGCCGCTCGTCGTATTTCTCACTAGATTGCCTGGGGATACCCTCATACCCGAAACGTAATCTCTAGAAGCGATATCCGCTGTTTTATCAACGACTAGGGCAGTAGCTTGAGCAAAACTAATAGCATCATCGTCGTTACCCGCAAAAGGGTAATCAGTCGGCAGACCAACGAGATGATGGCCGCGCATATCTATATCCCCCGTAATGTTGTTGTCACCATCTAGCCTTAGAAAAGTACTATTTACTTGACTAAAAGTAACACCGCCAGCAATTACTCTTTGCGTGGATCCCGAATCTGTATGACCAAATTTATCAACAGGCATTTTGAATATATAATTTTTATTAATTAGGGCCGCATGAATACCGCTGAAAAGTCTCTACACAAAATGTTCGTGGCGACGGATGAAAAAGCGTGTATGCTGAGGTAATCGAACTCGTCTAGAAAAACTATGTTACTACCGATTGAATGGTTTTGCGAACCTTTCGTGCTCCCTCCGCCCGCAATTTGCATGTACGACGCCCCATTTTTATACAGGTGGACGGTGCCATACGCGGTATTACTATTGTTGCAAAATTCTATGTACGCCGAAACGATATAGTACCCAGCTTTACTGGGGAGGAAAGAAGTCGTTCCGATACCCTGTTCAATACCGTGTTTTGCGGTACCACATCTTATTACGTCAAAAGTAACTGCAGTGTGAGTTCTAGCGAGTATAGCCTGTTGAGTTGAACTGTAAGCGCTAACCGCAGGCCCTACCACCGTCGCCACTTTCGAAGTAAGTTGTTCATCGACCTATTTCTTATTCGTCAAATGATTATTGTCGGTCGGGACGTCGTCGTGATTCTGCAGTAAATCTATTACTTGCCCCCGACTTACAACCTCGTCTATTCCCGCTTCCAGAGTATTCGCTGTATTCGTTGTATTCGTTGTAGGCAGACCTCTGATAGTATGACCACTCATATTTAGATCTCCGGTCGCGGGGTTTGCTCCATCCAGCCTTAGAAAAGTACTGTTTACTTGACTTTCAGTAACTCCGCCAGCAATTACTCTTTGCGTAGATCCTGAATCTGTATGTCCAAATTTATCAACAGGCATTTTTTACATCTGAATATAATTTTCAGTGCAGGCTGTTTATAACTTCTTGAAAACTCACTCCATCTTTGCATGTTTTTTTCAGGACGTGCAGGCATAGATGACCGCAAAACACTTCGTTGTCAGGCTGTACGCGTTCGCTATTGTAGTACACAGGACTCTGCAAATACTTTACCAGTTCTGTAGGAGGGGACAGGCCATAGCTGTCGAAATATATTTTGTCCTTGCCGTTTTTTGAAAACGCGACCCAGTGCGAGCCAGTTCTATTAGAATCGTCTAGATTCAATATCCCACATTCAGTCCGTCTAGGTTTCTTCGGCAGCGCGTCTCTGAGAAATACCCCCCGGAAATTAGGGATATTGAGCTTTTTCGCGGCATCTAGTAGTTCAAAATTTGTCAACGGATGATTCGGGAGGACTACGCCTTCGACATTTATATTTTTCACAGTTGTATAGCTCATTTTAATATTTCATCTAGATGTTTTACAAACTAACGAGCTTTCGAGCTTCTACGCAGGCGAGATAATATTTATGTCTACAATTTTTGCATTCATTCGCCTTTCCATCTTTTTGAAATCGATTGTTGACGTATTCCGATATGTTCTGATTTACCTTACACCGGCTGCAAACTTTTGTGTCTTTTGTCTCCCTAATTTCCTGTCTTGCGTATTTGTGCGCAAGCTCTTTCACTTTGGCATTTTTACAAATTTTACAGCTGGGGTAATACCCGCTCTTCTGTGAGTTATCTTTGTGAAATTCGTCCAAGCTTTTTTCTTTTTTGCATTTGGTACACACTTTTTTTGCCGCATCCATTTTATATTAGTGTAAATTATTCTTTATTTTGTTTAGTTTTCAGCGTGTAGTGCCCATAGGCTAGGGTGTGGATGCCGTCATCCATTATTACTCTTTTGTCGTCGTCGGCGGACAGAGCTATTTTATTTACTTCTTCGGTGTAAATTTCATGACGATAGGACCGAATGACGTTCATCGCTCTCGACTGTTGTCTTTTCGTAAACACGCAGTCTTTGTAATCTGCGTGAGTGATTGATTTCTTGACGACGTTCTTTTTCACACCCTTACATTTCTTGTAGTCTTCACCCGCCATTTTGTAAGAGTACAACTTGGATCGCAGTCCGACAAATTCTTCAATCTGTTTTCCCGCGGCCTCGTCTTTGAACATATCAACCACTTTTTTATTTACACCCGTTTCTATGCCGGATGGGTGATCGCTCGGATAGTCTGAAGTATCGAACATACTTTGGACGTCGGGGGAAATATCTTTGTAGAAGTCTTCCGTTTTAATTTCATACGCCAAAGAATCGGTATCGGTGAATAATAGCTTGGCCCTATCTCCATACTTGGCCTTGATGTAATTATAATGAAAATCATACATGAGCGTCTTACTGGTGTCTAGTATACACATCCCTAGATATATCGGCTTGTTGTAAAACAACTTGGTCTTTTTCATGTGAACGGCGATGAGGTTTTCGTCGAAAATCGTTCGTCTGTCGTAATTGGTTTTCGCGGCTAGCTTGATGGCTTCCTTCTCATCACTCACCAATCGTATGTCAACTCGATTCTCGATAGCTTCCATTGTTTTGCCGAAAACGCTATTGTTCATCAACTTGAAAAAGTCTTTCTCAAAATCGTTCGTAGCTTTCGTTCTCAGGTTGGTATTCAGATCGATATACTTTTTCAGCCAGGCACTTTCCACGAATTTTATTCCTCGATGTATTTTTACGATTTTCAATCCGAGACTTTCGTACAATTTTAAATTTTCGTAATAAACTACATACTTTACTTTGTCATTCAAGTTTGGAATTAGTTTTGCGACATTCGATCCCGCGGGTTTTACACTCTCCGGAGCGAGAGGATAATCATTATGCAGGTCGTGCAATTCCTCTGGATATTCTAAGTCGACTTCTAACACACATCCCACTCCATCTCGTTCGGTAATGTTTTTCCAATCATTCAATTCGTCATCGTTCATCCATTCAAACCCATGAGTTGGTAACGGCTTGCTCATCGCCCATCCGTACAAGTTGTTCGCGTCCAAGTATGGAATGAATACTGAATGCTGGGTGGGATTGAAAGCTTCCCCCATGTACTCGTTGTTCGCTTTCGCGTATCGATGTGAAATCGTGCTGACGCCTCCTCTTATTCCCTGCTTGATCATCAGCAACATATCGTAGTCACTCAACAACTCCAACTCTACACCAGTCGTCTTCAACGCCGCATCCCATGCAAGTCCTGGGCTAGTGTAGTACCACGCGGGATCTAGGTTGTAGTGCTTCATACAGACGTCTCTGAAGTTTTCGAACACATCCGCTAATAATAGAACATCCGATAAATTGTACAAGTCGTGATATTGGCGTAATGTTTTGCATTCAAATTTGTCCCATACCGTTTTCGCGTGCGCGTAATCTTTTCCACTAATACCCGAATCGATTAGTTTTGAATAGAAGGCATGTTTCGGCGGCAATTCGGTTTCGTTTAATCTTTCAACACCATCGACGTAATCATACGGGTAAACGCCTTTTCTGAGTAAAAGATCCAGCTTCTCACCTTCAAAAAATTTCCCTAAATTCTTGCACTGATCTTTCTGAAGATTTTTCGATAACACGTCGAGACTCTGGGGCATGAATCTAAAACTATCGATGAAACGTAATTCGCGTTTGACTTCTCTCTCTTTTCCATCTGCATCTACAAACTTATCGACGACGACCTCTCTGCTGAATGAGATATACTTTTCTTCGTTGCAGGGAATGCATTTGATTTTCTCACCGTGTTCACCTCGTAATTTCTTGATAAATAAATGGCTGTCATAACCGGTCAAATTGTGAAATACGACGGGGAAGAACTTGGGGACTTTGAATTTCAGATTACAAAGGTTGTGAGCGGCACCTCTAAATTTTCCTGTCAAATGACAGTGATCTCGTACTCGTTTTTCATCGTCTATAAATTCTCCCCCGCATATATGGCAAACAGTAGCCGAGTCGAAAAGCTCCTGCTCTTTCTTTCCGAATATCATTTTCTTTGGGAATTTGAACTGGTTATATATTCGTTTCACATTTTCTTCGAGACTGTCTATGAATTTCTGAGCGACATCATCGTCTTCGTTTTCAGCTGTAAACCTCACCGGCTCTTGAGAATAAACATCGTCGTCGAAGCATTTCAAATGATAACAAAACGAGCTGGGCGTATGTTTTTGATACTTGTTGGTGTAAGACGTGCTAGGAACGGGCTGGCATGTACCGATAGGTTTGATGAACGACTCAAAGTCGGCAAAGTACACAAACGGTACTCTCATCTTTCTATAGTGATGTGTAAAACTTAGCATAGTCCCAGGTTCTGGAAGTTCTATTCGTTGGGCGTCCTGCTGCGAACAGTACTCAGTATGTTTGTGAAGCGATTCTACCTTTCTAAAACCGATTAAACATCTTCTGCAATAGTGCATTGAATTATGGGATTTTTCTGTTCGTAGTGCCAGCAATCTGTTAAAATTCTTGATCCAGCAATAATGCTTCTTTTCCCCATCAGAAATGAGTAATAGATCTACACACCTCATGCTTTGATATATATAGTGGGAATACATTCACATCTTTCTCATAACCAAAAACATTAACACTAATATTATTATTTCGCTCAAACTTACTCATCACATTAGCATCCGCTGCTACGGGGAATTCGATACCAGACCAATTGAGTTCCTCAGACTGTCTAATTAATTCTTTCGTAATTCTTTCTGTATTTTTGTCGACTGGGTTTACAGCCCTCGTTACACACCACTTGAAGCATTCATCGTCTTCGTTCTTCATATTAATAATAGCCTTTTTATTCGCTAAATAATCTGGAAGTGGAATATAAGAACTTCCTTTCAATGGTTTATATGTCACTGTATCGATATCCAACTTCAAAACGGTTTTGAATCTCCAATTACTCCCCCGCATCTGAAAACTTGCCATGCTCTCCTTAATTTTATCCGCTGCGTTGGCATATATTTCCCTCACATCGGTTGCTTCTAAAATAATATCACTCTTTGATTTGAAATTAGGCTCAGCCGTTACTACTTCGCCGGTTTTCATATCTACTTTCTCCATTACGCACATGAGATCGAATTGAACTTTTACCCCGCGATTTTTCCCTAGCAGCCTAACTACCTGCGGTCTTACTGCCTTGAGAAAAGTTGCAACATCGATCCTGTTATTGCCATCGATCGTGTATCTTTTTGTAAACCCTTTGATAGCCGTCGCAGTCTCTCGAAGTTTGAACCTATGAATGGGCGGTTTTATTTGCGGGGGTAACTGACTAATCTCGCGAGTCAGCCAATCCGAAAAAACTATTTTATTTTTCCCCGTGTTCAAAAATTTCCAAGTATTAGACAAGAATGCCGTAAGTTCCGCTTTTGCTAATCTCGAGTATCCTCGCACACCTCTCTTTTTTGCAATTTCTCGCAATTCTCGCACAGTGGCGGGAGTATGCGCTTGTGCTTTGTTGACCTGAGCCCGAGCGCCTAGTCGATCTCCCTGCGATATGAACGCTATGAGTTCCGCTTTTCGCAAACTCGAGTATCCTCTTTGTCCTCTCTGTTTAGGAATTTGTCGTAATTCTTTCAGATTATACGATGAGTAGTCCATTTTATATTGGGATATCTCGTCTTTAGGTCGAGCCGTATATTCCATTTTTTCTGTCATTTTATATACGCCAGAGAAATTTTTTTTTTACTTTTTTACTTTTTTACGCCAGACATCGAATTTGAAAAAGTAAGGCTAGTATTGGTCAAACTGTGCGGGCACTCAATTTTTAAGGCTGTACTGGTCAAATGGGCGAAGGTCAAGGCTGTATTGGTCAAATGGGCGAAGGTCAAGGCTGTACTGGTCAAATTGGCGAAAGTCAAGGCTGTACTGGTCAAATTGGCGAAAGTCAAGGCTGTACTGGTCAAATGAGTCAAAAGCCTTATTCCTGTTCTACTTATGTATGTATGTATGTATGTATGTATGTATGTATGTATGTATGTATGTATGTATGTATGTATGTATGTATGTATGTATGTATGTATGTATGTATGTATGTATGTATGTATGTATGTATGTATGTATGTATGTATGTATGTATGTATGTATGTATGTATGTATGTATGTATGTATGTATGTATGTATGTATGTGTGTATGTATGTATGCGTATGCATGTGTATGTTGTATATGCCGTGTTGCACCTGACGTGTAGTATAGATGCATAGATAGATAATAATAAATCTGGTCATTTGTCGTCGCATGTTGCTTTGTGCTTTTGTCGTTTGGCGGCGTCTTATGCGTTCAAATTAATTGAATTGAGCTGCAACGACGATGATCTTCAACAAGAAATGAGTTATATACACTGTGTCCGGAAAAAATGAACCCATTTTGTAAATACGAAAATAAATAGTAAATATTCATCGATTTTTACAGTTCAAAACACCATTTTAATCCTCACATATTTGTCTAACATTGGTGAAAATATAAAAGTTCCAGTCACGAAATTGACGTCATAATGACGTCATTTGCATCAAAATACATTTATCCGGCCATTCATGCACGGTTTCGGTTGGTATATTTTCTCTTGGTAAAACGGAAATCTATTTAAAACCAGGTGTCAAAACAAATGCAGCTTATTAAAGGTTTAAGTAATGCAGGAGAATGTGTAAGACTATTAGACAAGGATAAGAGACATTGAAGAACTCCATGAGCGAATTGTTAATGCCTATAGGAGGATTTTGACAAGCTGGTTAACAATGCTGCTGTTGGTTATTATATAGCGCGACCGTTTTGAAGCTTGCGTTGAGGCCAAAGGTGGACACTTTGAGCACAAATTGCAGTCTGACATAATTCAGATATAAAAATTAAATTAAACTAACATTTATTATTGATGCATGACATCTTAAAAATATTGAAATTTTAGATAATTTTGGATAATCTCGTGCACTTATCTCTTAAATTTGAATTTTGATGCAAATGACGTCATTATGACGTCAATATTGTGACTAGAACTTTCATACTTTCACAATTGTTAGCAATATGTTACGATAAAAACGGTGTTTGAATTGTAAAAATCGATGAATATTAACTATTTATTTTCATATTTACAAAATGTGTCCCTTTTTCCGGACACAGTGTATAAAGTTGTTGAGCTTTGCTGTATACTCACTGCATTATCATCGCTATAATAATAGGCAGACCTATTATACGAGGCGTAATTATATAGAACACGGCTGACATCTACATATAGGTGTCAATCTGTTTAGCACACTGTCTCTGTCTCTATATCTCTGTCTGTGTGTGTCTGTTTGCCTGACTGACTGACTGACTGACTGTCTATCTGTCTGTCTGTCTATCTGTCTGTCTGTCTGTCTGTCTGTCTGTCTGTCTGTCTGTCTGTCTGTCTGTCTGTCTGTCTGTCTGTCTGTCTGTCTGTCTGTCTGTCTGTCTGTCTGTCTGTCTGTCTGTCTGTCTGTCTGTCTGTCTGTCTGTCTGTCTGTCTGTCACTCTTTCAACCTTGGTTCTATCTGTCAGCCTGTCTTTTTTCTAAGCCGATGCACTTGGTTGGGTGCGTAATGTGTCGATTGATGGAGAATCGAGGCATTGTTCCCTCGCCCCTTTTCTTCTCCCCCCACCGCCCCCGACCCCGCAAATTGTGGGGTGGCTTTCGGCACCTGACACTTCCTATAATCCGGGTATTGTCGGACCTGATATAGGGCGCCCCGGGGCAAGAGGGAGCGCGGTGCCCACTTGTTTACCCTTCTCTTCGGAAAATCAGCGGGAAATCATCGTCGCCCTAATCAAAAGCATTCGCCCCTTTGTCTTATAACACAATCTAGCCTATATATGCCCCATTGTATGCGCACTCCCCTGTCCATCTTAGCACATGAAAACTCTAAACTTGCCCCATTCTCCCCTACTTATACGTCGCAGCTCTATACTTAACCCGAGGTTGCATCTTCTGTCTATTATTTATCTGGCTCTCGACATCGTAATCTCTTTATCGTACACCTGCCGATCTTTTTCAGCCCGATGCAGCTGAAATAATTATATAGACTAGTGATCCTTTTATCTTTCTTTCACCAACTCTCCCATATATGCTATAACAGGCTGCAGCTACCACCCAAGGTCTTAGACGACTATTATCTATCTATACTACTTGATGGGCGATTTGCATGGCTGCCGGCATTTAAATTGTTGGCATTCGTTCATATACTATGAATTGTAATAATTATACCAGGGTACTGCGTTATGCCAGTTTACGTAAAGCAGTACTCTGGTATAAGATTAGCCTATTATTAGTATGTTTTATGTATTTATTTTAATTAATTTTCTATTTTTTAACTGATAATTATTATTATCATAATAATAATTATCATCATCATCAGTATCATCATCATTATCATCATCATCAATATTAATATTATTTTTGAAAATTATTTTTTAATATTATTTTCTCCCAAGTACATATGATCCCTCAGGATTGCAAAACTTCATTTCCCTCCTACGTTAAGCAGAAGGAAAATGGGGTGAGACGTATATCTTTATTCTTCTTCTTATTATTTCATATTATGTTTCATATATCCATCCACCCATCTTTTCCATTATACTCATCCATTCATTCAACCATAAAACCGTTGCTCATGTAACTGCCCTCCGGATGACCCCTTCCTCTCTTAATCCCAACCCATCACAGATACCTCCCCCATCGACTGTCAGTCAGTCCGTGCCCTTTCTTGTCTGCAGACAGCGTTGACGAGGCTTGCATGGGAGCAGCGTATACCCCAATTACCCACCCCATCCGTGGCACCCTTCAACCTGCGGTTCACGGCCGTGTAATGTGATTAAGGGTAAACATCTTGACGCGTCGTCACCCAACATTCGACTGAAGACATTACCCGTTGTTTACCGATTCGAGATTGATATATTATAATCGGGGTGTCGCGGTGGCACCGGTGTTGGGCAGGAGGGCGATGGGGTGGGACGCCGCATTAAGTAAGTCGTCCGCCGGCTGTTTACCCCCTTGCCTCGATCCCACCGCGATGCGTTGAGAGGATTTCTATTAAGACCAGCAGGCGCTTCACACCTCGCTGGGGCCGGATGCATGGGCAAGTTATCACGAACCCTTCTTCTTCGTCTATTATTGCTATTATGAAAGCGAAAAAAGAAACTCCGCCTCTTCAGTCTTTAAGGCAGGGTCTGTGTCTGTCAATCATCGCAATACGTCATGGCCACATTAAGATCTCAAAAACGAATGTCTGCTGCTGGGACGGACACTATTGTAAGGTTACGCAAAATGTTGGCTCATTCTTTCTGACGATGATGATAACAATAACTATATATTATTCTCCAAACATCCAAACATGGTAATAAGAGGCATTTTTTTTATGTCTTTCGTTGTCTTTCGTTGAACATTCTTTGATGCTTCTGCATTCGATCCATGACGATGTCACGATGTCGTTCAGGTCTGCACTGAGGATGCATCTCTTCAATAATTAAACAATTAATTTACAACTTTATTGTTTCCTTCGTCTTTTACCGACGTATATACACTGTGTCCGGAAAAAAAGGGACCCATTTTCTAAATATCAAAATAAATAGTAAATATTCATCGATTTTTACAATTCAAAAAGCATTTTAATCCTGACATATTTATCTAATACTGGTGAAAATATAAAAGTTCCAGTCACAATGATGACGTCAGAATGACGTCATTTGCACTAAAGTTCATTTAGCGGCTAGTCATGCATTATTTCGGCTGGTATATTGGCTCTTGGTGAAACGGAAATCCATTTAACAGAACCAGGAGTAAAAATAAATGCAACTCATTACAGGAATTGTCTCCTCCATATAAAATTGATGTCTGATATCCGCGAATACTCGGATTAATAAACATTTCAACAATATGGCGTTCCAGCTCACTGAACTCGTTAAACTGCTGAACTGTTGACTAATGAGACTCCGGATTTCATTCCTCTTATAATCTTTGGCCGCCCAACGGCCCGAGCTTAAATCAAGTTGATTATAAAACGTGGAGACTATTGCAGGAGATGGTTACAAGACAAGGATAAGAGACATTGAAGAACTCCGTGAGCGAATTGTTAATGCCTGCTGGGGAGGATTTTGATACGCTGGTTATCGATGCTGCTGTTGGCTATTAGCGCGACCGTTTTGAAGCTTACGCTGAGGCCAAAGGTGTACACTTTGACCACAAATTAATCCAGATATAAAACTAAAATTAAACTTACTTTATTATTGATAAATTACATCATGAAAATATTGAAACTTTTGATGATTTTGCGCATTTATCTCTTAAATTTGACTTTTTGTGCAAATGACGTCATCATGACGTCATTATTTGGACTGAAACTTTTATATTTTCGCAATTGTTAGATAATTATGTTAGGATAAAAACGGTCTTTGAATTGTGAAAATCGATTAATATTTACTATTTATTTTCATATTTACAAAATGGGTCCCTTTTTTCCGGACACAGTGTATACACCCCCGAATTATTCAGCATGACTTCTCATGAATTTCTTGAAATAACATACTTCAATAGACTCATCGTATAATAGACCTATCTCTCTCGCATGCTGCAGCCTTTATCTTTCTCTGACTCGTAGCACGCATCTAATTTTGCCTCTCTCCTTGTCTGTCTGTCTGTCTGTCTGTCTGTCTGTCTGTCCATCTTCCTGCCTATCTGTCTGTATGTTTGCCTGTCTGTCTGTCTGTCAGTCTGTTTGGCTTTGTCAGTTTGTCTGTCTGTCTGTCATTTGTCTTTCTGCGTGTCTGCTTGTCTGCCTGTCTCCTTGTCAGTGTGTGTGACTGTCTGTTTTCATTTGCCTGTTTATAGACTATATATGTCTGACTGTTTTCTGTATGTTTGTCTGTATTTTTACCTGTCTTATTGCCTGCCTGCCTGTCTGTCTGTCTGTCTGTCTGTTTGTCTGTCTACCTGCCTGCCTGTCTGTCTGCTTATCTGTTTCTCTCCCTGACTTCTTCCCGAACGTTTACTGGACCGGGTAACCCCGTTCTTGGATCTATACGGGTTAGATGCATGGTCAGTATACATATACATGTGCACGTCAGAAGTCATGCATGATATTCGGATAAGATCAGATATAGATTAGATTAGATTACATGGCATAGAACACTGACAAGCACTGGTTGAACCCGACAGGTAGAGCATCCATACATGTATACCTCCAGGCAACCCTCTGCCATGGTAAGATATATTCTTATATACACACGTTGGAAAATAGAACAAGAGAAAAATGCGGAAAGTATATGCGCAAGTATATTATGATGATGGATAAGAGGAATGAATGCCGCCATGCAGAGGAATATATGAGGAATGTCTGAGGAAGATGAGGAAAAGGATAACGATAGATGGAGGAAGATAAAGAGGATGAGCAGAGGAATAGAAGGAGGAAGAAGAGGAGACATGCAGAGGGAGTGAGGTGTATAATAGGGAACTGCATGGAAGTGCGGGAGAACATTAGACCCTGGTGCCTGCCGCCGATCGTATACGGGTCGACGTCATTGCTTCGGGCGATGGATGGATACGATTGTATGTCCGTTGGAGAAAGGAGGACGAATGGAGGAAGCGAATGAGGATGGCAATGGAAAATAGGAGGAAGAAGAGGAGGAAGGGGTGTTGCGGGAGGAGCATGAGTGGGAGGAGGGGA
>CAMAOG010000342.1:0-12104 GCA_945859605.1 Lumbricus rubellus | reverse complement strand
ACAACATCGTCCAATAGTAAGTTAATGGAAGTTATTGATGATGATGATGATGATGATGATGATGATGATGATGATGATGATGATGGTGGTGGTGGTGGCGATGATGATGATGATGATGAACATTATTATTATTATTATTCGAGTAATAACAACAGCAACAACAATAGTAGTGGCAGCAGTAGCAACATAGGAAAAGTGGACGTGGTAGTAGTAGCAGCAGTAGTTACACCAACTAAAGGCCAGCAATACAAAATCTATATAATATATATACTGTATAATTTGTACATGTATATAAAAGAAATGTTGGTGTACAGCAGAGACAATTACTCACTGTATACACCTTACTCTTCTTTTGCTATTTTCCGCTCCAATCCCAAGCGGTAAATTTAAGTTATCGACCTTTGGGTGCAGCGGTCGATGATCTGTATGATTGCTCAACCATGCCGCGTTGTATTGCATACGCTGTGGAAAGTCAAGAAGGCCAACGCTGCATTCCGCTTTTCATCCATCACCCTCAGGCATAGTCATCTACGTATTTTTTTTCATAGATTCCGTTTTTCATAGCACATGCAGTCGGAGACGGATATTCGGAGGGAAATGGTCCTGACATCCAATCTGCATTCTTGTTCGAATGTAGTGTAGATCAGGGATTTAGTGTTTTATTGCAAGTTAAGAACATAAAATACATATGTCTTAAACTCCAATTGACCGTTATCCAAGCTTTAGGTCCAATAACTAGACTGAAGCTATGAAATGACGAGGCCAAATCAGAATTACCAGCCTTTGCCTCTTAGACGAGTCAAAATCTGGAGCTATCGAGGTCGGTCCTGACACCTAACGTCACTGAGGTAGGCCTACAGTAATTTAGGAACAGTTTCCAATGCAATGCGACAGAGTTTAGTATTATCTGAAAAACTATTTTGAGTTAGACTACTGATTTCATAATACACATTGCTTCAATGTTGTCCTTTCGAGATCAAAAACAGAGATTATAATTATCTAGAAAGTGCTGTTAAACATTGCAACAACAAAGGTTAATCTGATAGATTCGGTCCAAAACAGCCGATATTCAAATAGCCCTAATTCAATGAATCCTATATTTCCTAATAACTGCTTTCATGTCTAGTAAAATACTGGTCTCAAAGCCTGAATTGCATTTGAATTGTGTTATTCAACCCATTTTACTTAAATTCTACCTGGGACTAATATCGAAGGGATAGGAAACCGACGAAAATTGTCATTTTTGAGCGATCTTTGATTGTGGTTGAATTTGCATATGCATCCGGGCTTTTGCTGGACCGGCCTCATTCTGGACGCCAGCCTCATTCTGGAACGGCCTCATTCTGGACTAGCCTCAGCGCCTCACTCGCCATTTTTATTTCTTGTGTGTACGACTCGATTCGAAAAATGGACATCCTGACTGTAACCTAGGTTAAGACGAGTTATTGTATTTAATATAGTTTGTAAACGATTAATCAAACTTCGAAACGACGTATGTCGCACTTTTTACTTTTTCTATGCTCAAAGTTCCCCTGCTAACCACCCGGATATCGTCCACAGACATGGCCCGTGACGCATCATTATGGACGATCTCTGATTGGCTGACACGTTGCGGCTTCCTATCCCTTCGATATTAGTCCCAGATTCTACATTGCTTTAATTGGCCTATGCGCATGGCATTGCCAATGCCGTACCGGTATTGGCAGAAAATCAAATCCGCAATTTTTGGGTCTCCAGCTAATATCTTGCTGCCTTTGGTCCCATATATACACCCGATATATAGGGCCGGGCCTGGTGAGTGGTAATCCGAGTGTCAGGTTGTCGAATAAGCTTACAATATTTTTGGACTAAAGAAGCGACCAGTTGACGAAATAGTTTGGGTAGTAGGCTATTTACGCGATCTATTGCATACAAATTGTGAGATCAATAAAAAAACTCTCTTTTCGATGTGGTGAAGTGATTGCAAAACACGAGTGATACGTTGAATGCTAAATAATCCATTGTGAAAAACAAGGGCTTCATAGGAATGCCAGAGAATGTTAGAGTTCTAATTCTTCAATTTAGACGTCACATGAGGCATAACAGGTTTCAACCTGAGTTAGCATTTTGTGCGTATGCTCGACACTTTCAAATTGACCCTTTCTAATAGAAAACGTCATGACGCTATTGCCGTCAAAAATGTCATGAAAACCAAACATCACATTACACTTGTCATTTTCAGGCCGTCGAGGTTCAATAGCATCATGATGCTGCTGCTGCTGTTATAAAAATATGTTAGGCTACATGAAAGCAGGATCACATGCATGCATACAGGAACGCCGTACGCTAACTGTTATTTGACATAAGATAACAAAACAAATAACACTGACCATTTGATATTATCACCTATCAACGACGACAACTCCATCGATGGTTTGCTTTGACGCGATGGCAATAATACAAGAGCAAACAAAATTTACTGAGCGTCAATAAACCGAACCCAATTTCTAATATTCCACGCTTTTTAATGATTGACTTGTCTGCTAAACTAGCAATGTTTATCAGTAAAAAACGCCATCCCGATTCCCGAATGCAATATGTTAGACTGCACTGACTGCAGGTTTGTATGAACGTCTACTTTAGTTACAATAGAGGTAGCAATTTTTTTTACTGAATTTCCCATCAGTAGGCCTAAGCGACTATTATAGAAAAAAGACGCTACAGAATTACAGGATGACATAATTATGTTTGAATCACCGGTTAGTAATCCATAGGCACCACGATAGTGACTTCTCGATGCGCTTCTGCTTTACAAGCTTAAACTTGCAAGATCTATAATAGCCAGTAACACCCAGAACAATATGATTTGCGTAAAGACCGAGGGCCGCACGCTTCCATAGCTGCTCCAAAGAAGAATTCAGTGTTTAGCTGACACAACAACCAGACATTTACGATTTCACTATGACTCAAGTAGACTAGACATTCCTTTAATGTCGAAATCTCAGTGGTTCAGTGATCTGTAACCAGTTTCGGATACAATTAGATTGACCACTGCTTAAACAACCAATGAATTCTATAGGGAGGCTTGCAAAGAAATTGTTTCTAACAACGGAGCGTACGGAAGACATCTGATTTGACTACGATCCCACGTCTGCTGTAAAAATACAGAAACAGTTGATTCGTCAACGGAGTCACAATATTCATACTGACAACGAAACACTCTGATTGGGCTACGCGCTGATATAGCCACGCCCACTTTCGTGACGATAGAAATTGTTGAAGTTGGCGACAACAACGGGAACCGGAAGTGCGATCGTGAGAACACCGGCGATGACGCAGAACGTGCCGACAAGTTTGCCCCAGACGCTGACTGGAGTGACGTCACCGTAGCCGACGGTCGTCATGGTAACTATGGCCCACCAGAAGGTGCCCGGGATGGACGAGAACTGCGTCTTCGGGTCACCGAGTTCAGCGTAGTAGGCTGCGGAGCTGAAGATCACCATGGCAACGATGAGAAAGAAGAAGAACATGCCGAGTTCGCGCATGCTCGTCTTGATGGTCATGCCGAGGATGCGCAGACCCTGCGAGTGTTTCGACAGCTTGAAGATGCGGAAGACGCGCAGCACGCGGATGAAGATGAACGACCCGCTTCGCTTGGCCGACTCGCAGTTGCCGTCCGTCTGCTGGATGATGAGGATGATGAAGTAGGGCACGATGGCCATCACGTCGAAGATGTTGAGCACGTTCTTCGAGAAGTTCCGCTTCGATGGACAGGAGACGAGGCGGAGGAGGAACTCAACCGTGAACCAGACGACGCAGACGGTCTCGACGATGAAGAACGGGTCGTGGTAGTTGGGCTGGACACGGTAGCCCCCTCCGCCTCCAGGGGACGATGGGTCGCCGTCATCATCTGCGGTGGTGGCTGGCAGCGAGAGGTTGAGGCAGAGAGGTCGCTCGAAGGCGGGAAGGGTCTCGACGCAGAAGTTCGTGATGGAGACCATGATGCATGCGATCGAGATGATGGCGAAGATCTTCGCAGATACGGAACTGTCCGGTTCTTCGCAGACGAGCCACACCATCCGAAGACACGCGTTCGTCGGAACCGACTTCCGTTTGTCCAACAGGAATCCTTCCTTCAACTTGAACTCGAGGATGGCATCGTCGCAGATCCCGTAGAACTGGAGTTCGTCGAGGAAGATGTCCGTCGGAACCTCGATCGGTCGGTTCAGTCGTCCTCCGCTCTGGTAGTAGTAGAGGACGGCTTGGAAGGACGGACGGTGGCGGTCGAGGAAGAACTCGCTGCGTCGCGTGTCCCAGAACCTCTTTCGTCGCGTTGGATCGCCGAGCAGCGTCCGAGGAAAGCGGTTCAACGTTCGCAGTTGGGTCTCGTATCGTTGACCACAGACGTTGATGATGACGCGACGACATCCGGTCTGAGTGCAGTCATGCGACTGAGGATCGAAATCCTCGAGACCAGTCAGCTCCAGGTGGACTCCGGTGATGACGTGCACGTCATGCTTGCTGCTGCATTTGTATACACACACGTCAACACAACGACAGATACATGTATGTATGTATGTATGTATGTATGTATGTATGTATGTATGTATGTATGTATGTATGTATGTATGTATGTATGTATGTATGTATGTATGTATGTATGTATGTATGTATGTATGTATGTATGTATGTATGTATGTATGTATGTATGTATGTATGTATGTATGTATGTATGTATGTATGTATGTATGTATGTATGTATGTATGTATGTATGTATGTATGTATGTATGTATGTATGTATGCATGTATGTGTCACACACACACATATATGTAATGCCATACATATGTATACAGTCCATGCAATTGTTGGAGAAAGGGGAAAGAAATAAAGACTTTGATTCGTGTTCATAAACATTTATATCGTTTCATTAAGAAGCGACAGGATGTCAGAGAACATATGCTACAGATGTCATTTCATTGCACGCGCTACGCTAGAGCACGCAGTTAAACAAGGTAGCTCCAACTGAGATTAGCACAATAGGTCCATAATACGAACCTACATACAATACGAACCTACATATAAATGCGAACCTATACAGCCATTCTACAAAATAGATTGTCAATCTTGCAATTGAAAAGGAAGCGAGGTCACAGCAACATAGTTTCTGGTGCTCTTGTTCAGAGCGATGCCATGGCTATCACGAGAATATCCTGAATGCAGAAACTGTGTGTAGGGGATGCGCCACTGGCCCCGTTAAAAATCAAGTATACGGCGCTCTCAAGTCGGTTGCATACAACACCGGCATATAGTCTAGTATAGGAAAAAGCTCTTAAGGTCGTTCGTGAGCTTATTTATGAGACGGTTTCGAAGACGGTTGTAATTCTCTCTATTCTCCTCAAGGTCTGGGATTTTTTTGTATGCACTCTTGTGTACAGCGTTCCCTCTGCAGTGCGTCTATTGCTTATGAAGAAAGTCATCAGTTACAATGATGTGAAGCGGGCTTTGCCTGACTGTGTGGTCACTGCAGGGGTGTCGCAATAAATCGACCGCAATGCTTAGTCTATACAGTGTATACAGACATAGTGAACAGAGGTCGGAAGCAATGAACAACTGCAACTGAACCGAACATGATCTATAGCTTTAATATTGTCCGGATTATGACATACAATCTGGCCAAACAGTCTGGATGGTCAGTACACACTCGGCACCTATATTCCTATAATCTATATTATTGTAGTGTGACAAGAAATGCGCATGATAACGCTCCCTCGGTGACTCTGAAGGAGACTGCAGATTCTATTATCATTTAATTAATTACTGAGCAAACGCCGATCCGAAGGTAGCGAGAATGACAATACTAAAATACTGAACCGTGTAGCCTACTCCAATATAGGCAACTGATATAGGCTATAATTTATTATTATAATCAAACGTTAACTGATACGTAAACGCCTGTGTACATAGGCGTATGGGAGTTTTCACCAGTGGGGGGGGGGGGCAAAGATTGAACTTCTGGTTGAACTTCTGCCCGAAAAATATATCCGGAAAAGTTGGTGACCTTTTTTCTTAGTCGTTCGCGGGTATGTTTGCCCTAAAAACCAGACTTGCCCGAAAGTTGATGACCTTTTTTAAAGTCGTTTGGGTTTTGTTTTGCCCGAAAACCACACTTGCCCGAAAGTTGGGGGGCATTTGCCCCCTCTGCACCCCTGCCTCGTACGCCTATACCAGTAGCCCTAGACCATATTAATTTTCTCTGCATGAGTTGCATTGCATTATAGCCGGATGAAATATAATGATCTCTTCAAGGCTTAACTGAGAAAATTATTTGATGGTCGCGATAGCTTAACCCGATTTTTGAACTACTTCTTCGCTGCTAACAAGACCATTTAAATGTATAGAAGTAATTTTGACTTAATAACAAATGTACGACGTTAGCCGACGTCTGAAAGGTTTTTGGGCCTAAAGATGAAGTTAGTGTACGCACCGATTTAAATACAAATAGAGATGAATAGGCCTACAAACCAGTATACATTAAAATGCTGAGAAAGTATCGGATCACTATCATTCAGCGTCCGAACTGTCCACCTGGCGATTATTGCAGGAGATTGATACCATTTTTTTTAAAATCCATAACACTATCGACATCTATTCATATTTAGTTTTTATTTGAAAGACTGTGATATCGATTGTTATAATTAATTATTGGAGTTAAATAAATCTTCAGTCTGCAGGAAATAAGCAGCCTCTGCTTTCACACAATGTGTGTGCATTTTTGCGCAGTGAATTGATGCCCATTTTTATGGTGTTGTTGGTAATAGCATTTTTTATCCAGTCATTCAGTGCAACAAAAAATCTTAATAGCCTAACTACATGTATAGGCCACGCGATCAATAATTATTCTGACATCAGATTTATAAAGAACTGTGGAGCAGAACCAATATCCTACTACAGACACCAATGTGTGCAAATGACAGTAAAAAAGTCCTATCCCGTTCCATGAGGAACATAGGGAGGCGCTCATCTCCTTTTTCTATGGCCCTGAGCCAGCAATGGACGAATCCCAAGGTCCTGGCAAATGGCAGTAAGCTATGCTATTAAGTAAACAATATGAATGAAATATGATTTAGACGACAGTTTAGTCGGATGTTGGCGGCGGCTGAAAGGCAATCCGTTCTGAACAAATGAATGAATCCGCTGACTCAGCAGATCACCGAATCAAAACAGCAAGTAGAAAGATAGGCCTACATGGGAAGAAGAGCGAAAGACAGGAAAGGAGCAAAGACAGAAATACAAGCGAAGACTGTGAAAAATGATAGAGTGCGGTATGTAGAGAAGATTATGGGCACTGCGCATATGGGCAATAGAGCTAAGGGCACTTGCCCACACGCACGAAAATTGACGCCTTTCTTTTGACTAGCCTACTATACTCTTTGGCTTTTAACAATGTTCTTCGCACAAGAACACTTATGGTATTAATGATACACAAAGTGAAGTTGGGAAGTTTACAATTTGAAGACTTTATGAAAAAATACAGAAGTTCGTTATTTCCTGTTTTGCATCTTTCGAGCTCTTGATAAAAAATTAACCGTTACCATAATTCTTGTGTTTGACCTTTTTCTACAAAAATATTTCCGGACTCCCATGGCAAAGATGCACGGACTGATAGCCAAAGAAGGTCAAGAAATATGCGGACATGCAAAAATAGGAATCTGTCTTTATTGTCTGAATGAGACTCAGATAAATCTCTTTCACTGTAACACAACATTAAACATTACCGGTACCATGCATGCATCATATTGACATATATAGGCTAAGCCTATGTAGCCTACTTACGACACGTAACTATTACAGTTATCTATAATAGGCCTACATACACGCACATGTGGCACCTTGCACATTCATGTAGGCCCTAATATTATTTATATAATATTATATATTTGTGTGCAGTGTTCACTTATTTATACAGGCCTACACATGTGTATATAGCATGTAGGTCTATGACATTGTATGTGGATTCTTTGCGTTGTTTATCGTTTTCATTAATCTAGCCTGAATGCTTCTCGTACGAACACGCCCCTTGTTGGTCCCATGCAGATATATAATTTGATGTATATAAACGCGACAGCTGCTATGCTAATCGAAAGTACTGCGCCACAATTAGCCTACATGTATGATTGTATGTACACATAAATTATAGAGCGCCACTATGTCTCACGGAGTCACGGAGCACACGTCTTCTGTTACGTATATAGGCTATTTTATAGTCATGCATACACACATGTATGAGTATTAGATATGCCATTGTTCAACCCAGATATGTTATACAGTCGCTCCTGAGTCCTTAGGCTAACATACTCCAATGAAATCTTGGAGCATGTCAGTGTATACGCTGCTGCTGATGCTGCAGATGCTGCTGCTGCTGCTGATGCTGCAGATGCTGCTGCTGCTGCTGCTGATGCTGCTGATGCTGATGCTGCTGATGATGCTGATGCTGATGCTGCTGATGCTGCTGATGCTGCTTATGCTGATGCTGATGCTGCTGATGCTGATGATGCTGATGCTGATGATGATGCTGATGCTGATGCTGATGCTGTTGATGATGAAGGTGGCGCTGCTGGTGTTAATTGGATGCTGCGAAGCATTCGCGGCATAAAGCAAATGCGTATACTGCAATGTAATTATACACATCATTTATTATGGGGCGCGGTGGTGTATATTGGAGGGTTCGGTGCCTTGGAGCCGGAGGGTTACAGGTTCGAATCCACCCTCAAGCCGCCGCGTAGGGACCTTGAACAAGTTCTTCATTTGTAATTGCTCTCAGTAACGATCAACCTATAGGTATGTAGTCATATACTTTGAAGCGCATGCCACCAACATGTATCGGAAGTGATACAGCGATACACATATTTTTTCAAGGAAAAAATGGATGGATGAAATACACAAAAAGTCTGGCATGAGCTTGGAGGTGCTAAGAGAGGCGACAAGAGAAAGGAAACACTGAAGAGGAATAGAGGATACATCGTGACTGTCGACAGAGCTCCAAGACCTGACGGAACCAGGTTACCAGATGATACAGATAATGCGACCTGGGATCTGTTGAGGCCCAATATCAGGATTGCTTCAATGCAATATACGCAGACACTCGTTCTTCCAGATTCTGTAAAACTAAATGCAACCAATCGTAACAACTTTTTTGTCTTCTTTCCGCTGCATACATATTTTTGTGGCAACTGGGTTTCTACATGTACCTCTTTCATACAGTCCTTATTGCGGACAAAGAGAGATCTGCTGAATTAGCTGGTTCCATGTTCCAATCGTTAATAGTAATGATAATAATAATAATAATAATAATAATAATAATAATAATAATAATAATAATAATAATAATAATAATAGGCTAATAATAATAATAATAATAATTAATAATAATAATAATAATTAATAATAATAATAATAATAATAATAATAATAATAATAATAATAATAATAATAGGCTAATAATAATAATAATAATAATTAATAATAATAATAATAATTAATAATAATAATAATAATTAATAATAATAATAATTAACTTATTGCGGACACATAGAGATCTGCTGAAAAAGCTGGTTCCCTGTTCCAATCGTTAATAATAATAATTGTAGCTCTATAGAAGCTTAGACGATTGCGACCGTCTTTCGAATTCGCGTCATGCAGTGCATGGGTGACCTATTGACCTCATGAGACCACGTGACGCTGCTGCAGCCAATGGCAGAAGTTCAACATCGATCACTACACCGACGACGTCTGTTTCCGTTCAGTCACATGATCTTCTTCGACCAATGAATGAACCGTATAATATGTTGAAATCCTTGAGTTTCCATCATTTATTATTTATTGGAAGCTCTTAGAGACATCGACTAACATCATGCACCATCTGCTGTCCTCCTCAAGCAACCAGGCTGAGGCTGTCGAAGCCGCATGACCTCTGTCAACTGACGATCTTAAGGAACTTGACCTTGACTTCACTGATCGAGGCGTCGAAACCAATTCTCAAGGTCATCAATGACTGTGTTTGCAAGCAAAGCTTTATTTGTAGGTATACATGTGAGCGCATATGTACGTATGTATGTATATATGTATGTATACATGTATACATGTATGCATGTATGTATGTATGTATGTATGTATGTATGTATGTATGTATGTATGTATGTATGTATGTATGTATGTATGTATGTATGTATGTATGTATGTATGTATGTATGTATGTATGTATGTATGTATGTATGTATGTATGTATGACTTGTATGTATGTATGTATGTATGTATGTATGTATGTATGTATGTATGTATGTATGCATGTATGTATGTATGTATGTATGTATGTATGTATGTATGTATGTATGTATGTATGTATGTATGTATGTATGTATGTATGTATGTATGTATGTATGTATGTATGTATGTATGTATACATGTATACGTATATAAGTATGCATGTGTATGTGTGTAGCAGGTGCAACGCTAATTCCTGATTCGTAATTATTTTGAAGCTTGCCTGCATGGAATCACCTTCACTTCTGATCCTAGGCTGACGTGACCTTTTGACCCTCATATCGGTGGCCAATATGGAGTAGGGACGATCACGAACTGAGGAGGAGGAGGAGGAGGATGGTTGCCGTCCTAGCTGCTACGGAGACAGAGACAGAGGATGAGGATGAGGATGCCCTTTATGGCGCCAGGCACTCGTCTCTGCTGCTGCTGCTGCTGTGGTGGCTGTGGTGGCCAAGTGATTTATGAGTATTTCGAGGGAAGGATGTTTTCTACGTAATATTGGCAAACAATCCATTCTGCTAAACATATCTCGTGCAGCACACACGCACACACACACACAGAGAAACACATGCACACACACACACACACACACACGCGCGCACACACACGCACACACGCACACACGCACCCACACACACACACACACACGCACACACACCCACACACACACACACGCACACACACATGATCGTCGCGTAGTCAACGGCGGATAGGGCATGTGTTGTGTATATGATTCCTATTCATAGCTTCATCTGTCCATATTATTATCGCAATATTTCATATAAATGTTGTCACCACAATCATGTATTGCAGACAACAGGTTCTGCACAGAAGACATGCAGCAAACACATCTCTCTAATATACAGATATGTGCCTTAGGCTTTGTCGTTCATTATACAAAAGTGAATGTCATCAGTTCGTATACTCTGTTACCTCTTGTGATAATTTTTTTGTTCTAATGATCAATCAATTAAATCGATCGATCATAATTTACATGTATATACAGGGTGGGCCAAAAAAAAGACCCCCCCTAGGTTTTTTGCCAATATTTTGGCCAGAAGTTAGAATTTTGAAATGAAATTTTGCAGTTTTAAAGGCAATTCATATTTACACATGAGGGCCAGATTTAATCTAAATATATCAAACAGAACAAAAGTTATAGCAGTTTTAGTGAGGCCACCCCCCCCCCGTTTTTTGACGATTCAAAAACGAGACGCAAAAAAATTAGGTTTTTTGCCAATATCTTCACCAAAAGTAAGAATTTCGAAATTAAATTTTACAGGCTTAAAGGCAATTCATATTTACACCAGATGGCCAAATTTCATCAAAATATTTCAAACACAACACAAGTTATACCACTTTTAGCGGGACCACCCACCGTTTTTGACGATTCAAAAACCAAACGCAACAAAAAGTCGCAGAAAAACGATTTTATTAAGTCTCCTCTCAAATAACTGTTGTCAAATGAACTTGGTAGTGCTTCACAACTTGTGTTCAATGTGCCCAATACCAGTGTCAAAACTTCTTTTGAGTCTCTTTGCAAAGTTCTTGATGGACCCCTGATTAATCTGACAGATTCCTTATTTACCAATTTGAGCGTCCTCTTGCTAAGTGACTTCTCAGTGATGTGGAGCTGCGCTGGTACCCTGTTTCTTTTTTAAATAGTAATAATAATGATCATCTGGCAATATCAAGGCTATTTGATAACAATTATTTGAGATGAGACTTAATAAAATCGAGTTTTTGATGCGTTACGTCTTTGAATCGTCAAAAAATGGGGGTGGCCTCACTAAAAGTGCCATA
>CAMAOG010000341.1:0-44657 GCA_945859605.1 Lumbricus rubellus | reverse complement strand
AGGATCGGCGTAAACAACAGGACCAAATTAAGCAACAGTACAACGTAAGCGACAGGACCAACTTAAATAGTACATCGTAAGCATGCAACAGGACCAAATAAACGACAGTACAATGTATGCAACCGGACCAAATAAACAACAGTACAATGTATGCAACAGGACCAAATAAACAACAGTACAATGTATGCAACAGGACCAAATAAACAACAGTACAATGTATGCAACCGGACCAAATTAAGCAAAAGGACCAAACAAGAATGCAATAATTACAAATAACCAGGACCAGCTCAAACAACTGAACAACATATGCAACAGGACCAAATAAAGCAATAGTACAACGTGTGCAACTGGACCAAATTAAGCAAAAGGACCAAACAAGAATGCAATATAAGTAACCAGGACCAGCTCAAACAAATGTACAACATATGCTACAGGGCCAAATAAAGCAACAGTACAATGTGTCCAACAGGAAAAACGCAAGCAACAGGACCAACATAAACAACAGTACAATGTATGCAACTGGACCAAACAGTAATGCAACATAAGTAGCCAGGACGAACTTAAACACCGTAAACAATATGGCAAATGCAAACACCAAAACCAATGTCCACGAAATTACCAACTTCAGACACCAAACCAGTGGAAATAAAATCTTATTTAAATACAAACTGCAAAGCAAATTATGTAAACAAACTAACCAAAATAAACACCAAAAATCAGTGCAAACAAAAAACCACAAATGTAGACAAAATGACCATTATACACAAACCAACAATGTAACCTAAAAAATGACCCATGTAAAAAAATAACCAATTGATGTTAACAAAATTACTGAGGTAAATAAAATGACCCATGTAAACAATTCGACCAAATTGATGTAAACAAAATGACCTATGCGAACTAAATGACCAACATAAACAGAATGACCGATGTGAATAAAATTACCAATTTAGACAACAGGACCAATGATGCAACCAGGAGCAACACAGCCATCAACCAACATTGCAACGTTGTCAAAACCAATTCCACAGCAACGTCCCACATTCTTCATTCTTCGTCTTTGGCGAAGAATGAAGCGTGTCAGCTGGAGGGAGCACAAGACGAACGAAGAAATACTGCAGATGGTGGGAGAGGAAAGATCAATGCTGGAGACAATACGGAGGCGACAGAGAAACTGGATTGACCACATCATGAGGAGTGACACCATAGTACGAGATATCATCAAAGGAAAAATGGAGGGGAAAAAGACAAGAGGAAGACCAAGAACAATGCTACTGGACTGGATGATGACAAAGGACGGTTACAGAGGGCTAATAAAGATGGATGCACAGAACAGATATGCGTGGCGTCATTGGACATAATTATGAACCTGCCTGACGGCAGAGAACCAACGAAGAAGAAGTCCCAAAAAAGCTTTAGAATCAAATGCGATGCCAGGACTCGAAACTCACTGCTTTCTAGTTATTGAGCTAGAAGCCGAAATAGGCAAGGCGGGTTAAAATAATAGAATATTCTTAAATTCAGCATTTGCCATGACCATAGAGTCTACATAACGTTGGACCAAATTAAGAGTTTTAAATTCAAGGCAGACTGCAACACGCACAAATGGATGACACACAAATGATAAATACATGACAGAAAATAAGAGAACCGAGACCCAAACAGAATTGACTAAACAATAATTATTGATTATAATAATTGCATAATATGTCGCTGACATATGTCAATAAGGACTGGCCTCAATGACAGGGGAATATCAGGGCCGTCAGGTAGAAGGCCAAAGATGACGACCACAAAAAAAGACCATGGCCATCAAGTCTAAGGCCAAATATACAGACAAGAAGACCAAGGCCATTTAGTACAAGGCCAAAGCCATTGAATCCAAGGCCCAATTGTATAACTTTCTGCAAAGGGCTCACAATATAACACTCCACAATAAAGATCCTACAAACTTTATCCTAAAGAATGAAACAGTCTTCCGACCTCCATTCGCCAGTGCTCATCTAAATATTGCAGAGTTTAAATCAAAGTTAAAAACTCATTTGTTTTCATTGCATTACAACTTGATTTGTAGTGAAGCGCGCTCTTGTGCAAGAGTTGCTTTTTTAAAGTGCAGTATAAATGACTAATTGTATTATTGTATTGTAAGAATTTATTCAAAGGCATGCGTTAACAAACTCAACCATAAGTACTAAGTAGCCATACTGTCAATTGTGTTAAAATACACCCACAGCGTTTTGCATGTTGTTTTGTGTGTGTGGAAATGTTCAAACGCATATAAACGCACAATAACGTGAAGTCCAAGGCTGTGTCCTCAACTCCACAAGTGACTTTGCCCAGTAGAGCTATCGCCACATAAAAATCACACGCATCGTCACCAAGAAATAATAATTGCTTAGAAACTTAATTCACAACATTCACCAGAAAAAAAGTTGCTTGCATGAATCGACCGGCGAGAACTTAACCTCAACCGGATTTCAAAAGAAGATTGCATTGTACCTACAAATTTATACAGCGCCTCTCGCAGTTCACGCTAATCAAAGGTGTTCCTAATGTGTGAGAACAAGAGAGGAAATAGTGGCTATGAGATAGCTAAAGATGGCACTTGGCATACCAGAGAATAATATTATAATATTTGTTTAATTGACAGTGCGACCTGGTGGCTGATCGGTAACGCGCTTGCTCACGGGGCGCGCGGTTGCGGTTCGAATCCGGGTAACAACCTTGGGCAAGTTGTTTACGCACACGTGCTTCTGTCACCAAGCAGTTAAATTTGGCACCGGTGTAAGCTGGGAAGTAAACGGCAAATCCTGTGATACACTAGCCTCGTTGTCCAGGACCTTGGGATTCGTCCATTGCCAGCTCAAGGCTATGGAAAAGGAGATGAGTGCCTCCCTATGTTCCACATGGAACTGGATGGGCTTTACTTTTACAGACAGCAAAAACCGATAGACACACTGCTATAGATGAAGTTGCTCGGTATGGAAGAAGTTCTATCAAAGTATGTTTCAAAAAAGTCACAAACTCTACATTTACCTAGCTCCAAACCCCACACCCTTCAACCCGATGCATAGAAATACCCAACGCCATCTCCACCCCAAAATTCAAACCCTGTCATGTTACAAGTTTCGTTAAACTCCCACAAACTGTTTGGCAAACAAAAAAACCGGATTTTTATGTACATTTTGGTTTTCCAGACAATAACCATCTATTGCTTCCATACGCATCACAGCTGCGACTAAAATGCTCGCCGACAAACACTGGAATGCCACCATTGATAAAAATCAGGCTTCCACGTGTAGTCAATAAAAAAAGCTTGCATATGGACAAAAAAAACCACGGCAGAGAATAACTCACAAAATCTGACTTCAAGAACATGGGTGCCCGCACATAGGGGCACTTCCCACTGCAAAATTGGCACACAAAGGAGCACTTTCCCTGACCCCCCGTAAAATTGGCGCTTAATTTACATCTACTACCTTTTGATTTTTAATAAATATCCTTGCATAAAATCAGTAATAATAACACTGCGGATACTCGAATGAAACTGAGAAATTGGCACTTAGAAACCTCTACGAAAAATATCATGTTAGTAATCTCCTACTTTGCAATTTTCAGCCTCTCATCCAGGGTTTAAAGTGTGGCAGGACGGTCATGGACTTATTTTCAAATCTCTATGCCATCCTGCCACTTATTTGCCCAGCACACCTGAAAATGTAAGGGGCGTCCTGGCACTTCTTTTTTGGAAAGGTAAGGGGAGTCCAGGCACTTCTTTTTTTTAACACTTTTATCACTGCTCTGATGAAACATTTTTTACCGGGACCACTATGCCCCACTACAAAAAACTCATGCAGGCACCCATGTTCTAGAACGACAAACGGCAAAGAACAAGCTCCACGACAAATGACAAAAGAAGCGAGAACGCCACAGTTAAGAACGGTCCGAGAGCATAAGAAGGTGCATTAAAACCCGGCCATTCGACCGGAAGAAGCGAGAGAAAAACCTAAAAGTAAACGACGCATAAAACGCTTGAAACTGTCTCAAAAATTCGTTGCTGTCTGTAAAACTTTGGCACCGTTTGTTTCTTCTTTCCTCAAGACACCGTCTCGTAGCGCCGCAATGAGCGCAGCGGCAACACTTTGCGGGATTTCGCGAATCTTTTTTCATGTTCTACGGCAGCATTTCAATGAAGCTCTTCGCCGACTCTGGCTGCTCGTTGTTTCTGCTTCATAACAAAGAATCAGTTTTAAAACTGCTCGCTCGTATTCGATGAACACGGCCCACGTACCCTGACATGCTTAAAGCTTCTTCATTAGTCAGCGTTCAGAGTCATAAATCTCATATAAGTTCAAGTCCTACACTTCCTTAACCCTTTACCCGTTTGCCCCGAGAATATCCACTGAAAACATGGGCCTAACGGGAAAAATGAACGGGTAAAGAGTTAAAAACTGCAATTCATTCAATCGTCTCAAGAATTTACATAGCGCTCTTCAATAGGAGAGCTCTCCTAGTCTAACCATGTTGATAGAAATAGGTTCTATGGGGCCTGTGTAACACTGACGAGTCAAGAGCCTAAGTCATCCCAAGAATTTAAATAGCGCTCTTCAAGAGACCTACTCAGAGGTGCTCCCAGTCCAACCAACGTCATATTAACAGTTCTTCATGAGCCTGTATAACACTGATGAGTCAAACCTACGTAGCAGGCGCATCTCCAACGCGAGATATAATAATTCCAGACAAATGGAACTACAACTGAGAAAGCACAACGCTGACACGCTGAGGTTCCAACATGATCTACCAACAGCTTCCGCAGACAATTGTTTCGATAACATTCCGCGACAACACAAATCCTCAGAACGTATTTACAACAAGTAAAATGCCCGTCATGCAATTCAACGCTGCCACCGAGATCCTTCGAAATGCGAAACCGAAAACACTGGCAGCATCAAATACGACGATGTCATATTCACATCTCTTCGATATTAGCTAAAATCCCATAAAAGTTCCGCGAATCAAAACAGAACTTTGAAACGGATTCAACGCATAACATCAGAAATCCATATTCATCCAAAAACCATAAGACAACTCATGGAGAAATACTCTCTGATAATTCATCAGCCCCACGCACTCCTCTCTCCAGAGGCGCGAATCGATATAGTCACAAGCAAGACAACTCGTCCCTAAGAATCAACACACACACACACACACAGATATCTCCCAGGCGCACAGCAGCACGAAAACAATCGAGGGAAACACGTTGGAACATGCACACCATGGGCGAAGTTTATCAGAAGCTAGAGAGGCCCAAGCCCCCCCCCCCCCCCAGAAGGCCCAGATTCAGGTTTGTCACCATGAAAATGGTATATTTTCCGGGGTTAGTTCCAAACTCCAACTTTTTAGCCCCCCCACGCCCCAGAATGGAAACCAAACTCCACCCATGGCACACACGACAGACACAGGAAGACACCACCAGTCAGTCCTCTCCGAAACAACCGCCCAAAACTCACCCCCACTGGAAAGGAAATCGCCCCGAAATCTCAATTCCGACGCCACATAATTCAGAACTGGTTAAGAAAGTCGTCGTCGCAATTGAGATCAACATTCAAATTATCGAGATTGAAGTCGAAAAGAAAGTCCGGCTCCAGCGCGATATCCTGATCCACATCCATCTCCAATCCTCCGCCGAGCGGCAACGGAAGCGCGCCAACGACAACATTCGACGGCGTTGACCTGGTTGGCAGAGTCGCGGACGCCGACGGAAAAGTTGGCGCGCCAACGGGTTTTCCCGTCAACGAGATCGAATTCAAAATCTCTTCCAGCGTGCTCTGACTGTTGCGAGCGCGGACATCTTGCATCAATGTTGACGAAGTCTGCGTCAACGGCTGGTAGCCGGAAGTCTCGCAGGTCAACGATATCGAGTTGAGGATGTCGTCGAGTTGTTGTTGTTGGCCTCGTCCGACGTGGTTGTCCGTCGCGCTCACCCCGGGTTTTTCCGCCGCGCGGGGAATTTCCCGGGGAATTCCGACGACGCGGCGATGGTTGAGAAGTCCCTCGGGTGTCAACGCCGGTAGGATCCTCTGCGGTTGTTGGTGTTCTCGGTCGTTGTTCATCTCCTGTAACATCTTCTCCTTCTTCGCGAGCAGAAACCTGCACAGCTTCTCCTTGAAGTCCGGCCGCGACTTCATGTACGCACGCACGTTACGCGACGTGAGGAAGCGGAGGACCTGGAGGTAGGACTCCGAGACTGACCTCACCCTCGGCAGAGATGGAGGAGCAAGGTCCTCCTTTACCACCACCACCGGGTCCTTCGCTGGTGCAACCACTGATGGTACAGAGACCTTCGGAAGAATCTTCTGGGTGATTTTCGCGTCCGAGATGGCCTCGAGTCGACCGAACGTGACGCAGGAAATGTTGCTCAAGGGTTGAGTGGATGGGGGAGAAACCACCGATGTCGAAGGAAGATACTGAGGTAGGGTGTTCTGGGGAGCGGCGGTGAGGAGAACAATAACCGGAGGACCTTGCGAAATGGTTCCCCCACGACCCTCGGGTAGCTTTGCCGTCGAAACCTGGACGCCCTGCTCGACAAAAAGCACCGCCGTCTGATTGGACGGGGCCGACACCAACGGGACCGGGTCGTTCAGGGTCATCGTGAAGTTCTGCCACGACGTCGCCGCGGAAACCGGAAAGTGGGTCGTCGCCGCGGTAACCGGAAAGTGGGTCGGCGCCTCGACATGCTTTGACCCTGATATGACGAACTGCGATGGGGTCGTCCCCGAAACCTGCTGCTCCCCCGGGTTCCACTCGCTTCCCGGCGGCTCGGCCTCCGACTGGATCGGGGACAGCCGTCCTCGGCTGCTCGCGAACGAGTTGCTACGGCAACGGCTGCTGCTTCCTGATTGGCTGAGATCGTCGGAGGAGGCGGGGCTTGTTCCGGGGTTTTTCATCCGGCCTTTCCCGCGTCGTCGGTCGAATGCGCCGCTCTCCATCGTGCGGGCGCGCCTCCGTTGCATCGCTGCGTCTGGTTTTACGACCCACCACGAACTCTTGCTCGTGCCTTCGTTCTGGAGTTTCGTGAATTGGCTGTGAAGCGAGAGATTGTGGCGCACCGAGTTCTGGTAAAGAAAAAACCGTAATGTCAGTTAATGTGGATGTTGAAAGGAATGTTGAAATTTAAGGTAATTGTGGAGAGGTAACGATAAAAACACTGAACAAAATGGAAGTCAACATTTACGGTAAAAGGGAATGCTGGAAAAGGTAATTGTGGAACGGAAACGGTTAAAAATATTGAACAGGAAAAAGTTAATGCGAAAGAGGTAACGCTGAAAAGGTAATGACAAAACATTTAACGGTGAAAGCACAATGGTAAAAATGCAATGGTATAAACACTAACAGGAAAAAGTAATTTTAAAAAATCTATTCATATGTTTTCCTTCATTCGAGAATTTTTGTAGCGCCTCAACTCAGAAGCGGTGAAAGTATAATGGCAAAAAGGCAATGGTAGAAACACTAACAGAAAAATGTAATGTTAGTAAATAATAAAAATACTGATATCAATACTAACAATGATAATACTAATAACAATAATTTGTAAACCTGACTTGTCCTGTAATTATTATTATTTACTATTAATTATTAATTATCATTACTGTCATCATTATCATTGTCGTCATCATCATCATCATTGGTGCAAGGACAAGTCAGGTTTATTCACTTGGTTACAAAAAAAAACATTTGATAGTTATATTTCCAGCAGAAGCTCAATTATATCAAGAGGTGGATAAACCTTCCAGCTGGCTGAACTGCTGTTATCGCCTTTATCCTGGAAGTACAGAACGTTCCAATAATACTACTAATACTAATAAAAATAATAGTAATCATGATAATAATACCAATAATCATAATATGTAAAACTGACTTGTTTTATTTCTAGTATCAACTCAAATAATTAATTATTATTATTATTATTATTATTTTTTTTTTTTTGCCCCGAGGTATACAGGATTCCTGGAAGTACAGAACGTTCCAATAATACTACTAATACTAATAAAATATTATTATTATTATTATTATTATTATTAATTGTTATATTATAATATCATTCCATGTAAAAACCTTCCAGCTGGCTGAACTGCTGTTATCGCCTTTATCCTGGAAGTACGGAACATTCTTAACGATCCAATCGTAGATCTGAGCGAGTGTCATTCGTCGCTCAGGTCCGCTTTCGATCGCAGTTGTTATCATTTCTGCGTACGACATGTTGCCCCAAGCGTTGCGTCTTATCGAAGGCTTTCTCGAAGTCAACGGAGAAGTTGTCTCGTCGTCGTCTGCTTCGATCGTCGCTGCTGATGATTGGCCGGTGGCGCCATCTTCTGAGTCCGGTCTCTGCCAAAAAAAATAACATTATTGCTGGGGTGACGCTCTGAAATGGCTAGTATTATTATCATTAAATGCCCCACAGGAAACATAATGTTATTTTCATTATTATTATTACTATCATGTGTTATTCTACTCTGTCAGTAATGTCACCTACACCAAACTCATCACTTTAATAATAATTAAATATTAATAGTGATAATAAAATGAAATTAACAACAACTGAATCTCTACGACGACTAGGTGTCGTTCCAGATGTTTTAATACAATTATGTTTAAATACATTTGTAAAGTGTGCAATGTCACACCGAAATCTCACAACAAGTTTTAACAAAGTAAATAAATAGAAATCTGTAAACAACGTAAATAAATAGAAATCTGTAAACAACGTAAATAAATAGAAATCTGTAAACAACGTAAATAAATAGAAATCTGTAAACAACGTAAATAAATAGAAATCTGTAAACAACGTAAATAAATAGAAATCTGTGAAAGTCTTGTGGAACCTGGAGAGATCCTGGCCAGGTGTTTCGACGTTTCTGGAACGATGGTTCCAATGAATCTGCCTCCGTATCTTCCGTCTCCATCTCAGCATCCATTGTTACGTCAGAGTCATCGGTAACCATTGTCTCCATTTTAGATTGTTAATCCTATCGAAAACAACAATACAGCCGTATTGTAGTTATCCATATTACTACTAGTGTTGTTATTATTATAAAGTATTATAATTATTCTCTTAGTATTATTACTTACTATTTATTATTATTATTATCATTTAATCTCATAAATAATATTATTATTAAATATTGTTATTATTGCATTGTATGTTTATCCTATTTCTTTCAGTTATGCTCTAATTAAGTATTAATATTAACTTGCACTCAAAATAGTCATGAAGGGTTGTATAAGCTATTAGCTTTTCCTGATTCCCATTGCACCATGTTTATTGAGTTGCTTTGAACTGTTTTACCTGTGGCCACCATACTGTTTACGTTCTACCGAGTCGTCAGTAACAATAACCACAAAAGCAGTATGGTCGTTGGTATTATGGTATTTGGCAAAATGGAGCATTCTACTCTCTGCACTTCTGTCAAGCTTAGTTATAGTAAGCGGGTCCCTATGTGTTGGTTAGGGTCAGGTTAGGCATCGTGAGGGTCGGTTAGGGTCAGGTTAGGCATCGTGAGGATCGGTTAGAGTAAGGTTAGGCATCGTGACGGTCGGTTAGGATCAGGTTAGGCATCGTGAGGGTCGGTTAGGGTTAGGGATAGGGTTAGTGCAGTCATTCATTAGGGGGTAATCCTGCAGTTTAGGTGCTTTTATTATTTTGCACTGTTATACGGGATATTTATCAGCAATAGTTTGAAGGAAGACATTGGCCACCCTCCCCCATCGGTCCCCCACTTTTATAGGGGTGGATAGGTGGGGTGTGGAAGAGCGGGGGTGGGTGGGTGGGTGGGTGGGGGTTGAGAGGTGGGTGGGGAAGAATGGGGAGGATGGAGGGGTGGGATGTGTAGAGAGGTGGGGGTGGAGGTTTGGGGAGGAATTGGGAGGGGGTGTGGGAAAGGTTGAGGGGTGAAGGGATTGGATGGGTGGGAAGGGGTGGAGGGGTGAGGGTTGGGCTCCCACCTCCATCTCTCCCCAACCTCACCCCTCCACCCCTCCATCATCCACACCCCCTCCAGCCCCACCCCCACCTCTCTACACATCCCATCCCTCCACCCTCCCCATTCCTCCCCACCCACCTCTCAACCCCCACTCACCCATCCACCCCCGCTCCTCCACACCCCACCCATCCACCCCAATAAAAGCACCTAACTAAAATGTTTGTTGGTCGAGGGGTTGGGGTGGATGGGTGGAGGGGGTGGGAAGGGGTGGGGGTTGAGGGGTGGAAGTGGGGAGGGATGGGGGAGGGTGGCCAATGTCTTCCTTCAAACTATTGCTGATAAATATCCCGTATAACAGTGCAAAATAATAAAAGCACCTAAACTGCAGGATTACCCATTAGGGACCCGTTAATCAATAACTATGCCCTTCTGTCATATCTGAGCATTTCTTTCGAATGTTGTATCTGGTTACCATGGATGGATGGATCCAGATTTGACGAAAGTTTATGACAACACAGGTCGTTGCCCTCGAAAACAATTTGTTTGGCATAATAAAGCTCTTTTCTGGTTTAACCATAAAAACGATTTTAAGTTCTTACACACCCAACCACAAATAGCAGCGCGCACACGCGTTGTGTAATAATATTTATTTGATCGATATGTATTATACGATTCATCATAATACGCAATTAACACAGCAAAAATGCTCGATTAGAATCGCAGGAAAATTTTTAAACCTACAACTGATACGCAGAATACTTACGATCGATCTGTCCAAGAAGATTTTTATCGTATTTTAGCGAGACACGCACATAACAAATAACTGATTGTAATTTATCAATGCCGTATTGTACAATTGCACGGCCATTGAGGGATGCCACTCTGAACTTAAAACAAGGGCAGATCTGGCCGGGAAAACCCTAGAAAAGGCTAGAATGATAATTTAAATTCAATTCAAAACTTGTTTATTCAGAGAGATTTAAAAAAACAGCCCAACTCAGCGAAATGACTAAATAAACATGTGCAATGAACATCAGAAACTAAATAACATCAAATATCTCTTATTAATTTTTCTTTAAAAACGTGGATTTTTCCGGTTTTTTTTTAATTTCTGACGATCATGTTTTAGTCTTTCGCTCCAAAATCTACAGCCAACTTTTTGTCCAAATTCATAAAAGTTCTGACATTTTCACGTATTTTGTGCATTTTGACCTTTTATGTTTATGTTATAAAAAAAAGTCGGAAAAACAGCCGTGAGAAAAAAATCTAGATCCTGAAAAAACCTAGAAACATAGACAAGACTGAAAAACCTAGATCTAGGTGGCATCCCTAACTTACCGCTGCGATTGCGTCACGTGGCATGGATCTACGCATAGGCGGTAATTGTCTAGTTGTTACAACAACTTGCTCATTCAATAACAACCCTTGGCTTATTATAGAATCGGAGTCAATCGGTAGGTGGCGAAGTATTAATTTTGCAGAATTTCTATAATCATAGTCAGCTGTTTAATAATTTTTTATTTAATTCTCACTGATCTTAAAAGAGTAAAAACTCTAAGGAGGTCTAATTCCTACATTTTTAGCAACATAAACTAGCGCAATTGCACAGGAAATTGTAAAATAAACGAATAATCGCCATCTAGCGATTAAAAACTCAAAGCGTTGGCGGCAATGTTCAACCATTGATATAACTAAAATAACTTGATATTATGACGTAGAAACACTGAACGGCAACAACGAGTTTCAGCATTTCGAGTGAAATCGAGTTTGAAGATAAGGATATTGTTCTTCTTACCATGCCAATGTACTCATAGGATGTAGGCTATCTTGCAGGATAATTGAATTCCAGTGACCTGGTAGAAGGGAGGCATAATTACGGTTGACATCTGGCAGGACTTTATTCCAGTTACCCTCATCAGGGACGAAGGAATAAAGGTTTCTGGGACTGGAATTACAAACGAGCGCGCGAGGTCATTGCCGAGGCAATATAGCCATACAGTTGCCATATTTCATGTGTGCAACACCAGGTCCTCGCGATTTTCATGTGGAGGCCATTCCTGGGGGTGGGGTGGAACTTCTTATTCGCAGGCGCTTAATAAAATGTAATGTAATGTAAATCTTTGAGAATTTCTCAGCGCCCACAAAAGCCACGTCAGAGAGACCAGCTTATTCACCGGCGCTATATCAAATCAAGTCCGCGATAGCCAGATGCCCAGAGCTGCCGTTTCCGTTTCAGCGCAGAATTGATAGGCAGGTCGTCAAGATCCGGAGAGTCAGGCAGGCAGACAGGCAGCGCCCTCTGTGTGGGTCGTCCGGTGACTTGGGTTGGGTGCTTGGTCAGCTTGGATCGGGTCTGCGGGTCTGCGGCACGCCTTGTTGGTCGCACGATTCGCATCCCAAGATTCGGACAAGTCACCATAGGCGCGTGATGCGGGAATCCACCAAATTTCGGGCAAGTCTGGTTTTTCGGACAAACACAGCCCCTGATCATCCTGATGACTAAAAACGGTCGTAAACTTTTGTACCTTGGAAAAAAAATCTCACCACGAGATTTCAACCCACAGTCATTTATTCCGGATATGTTTTTCGGGTAAAACTTCGATCTATCCCCCCCCCCCCACTGCTGAAATCTCCCGTACGCCTATGCAAGTCACTGACTATTATATTATGCGGGAAGTCTTGCGGTGGCTTCGTTTCTCACAAAGGGGTTCACTTAGGCAGCTTAGGCTACCGAATATTTAATATCTTCATTGGTTTGGCACCAAGGTTCTTTCAATGTGTCTATAGATCTTGGTTTGGCACCGCCTCGCCGGTGTGGCTCCTGTCTATTAGCTTTGTTGCTCCACCCTAAACGTCCAGCGCCTTGGCTCTCTCCGCTCTTCTAAGCAGGCTGAATCCCCCCCACCCACCCACCCGATCGCTCACTTGTATTACGCAGTGGCGTGCTTTCTCTGACGTTGGTCCTGTAACCTGGAATGGGCTCCCTGTGGCACTGCGTCTAGTGCATAGACCATTTGAGACTACGTTCTACTCTGCTCTTAAGACTGTTCTCTTTTTATGTTCTCTGAGCATAGCTACTCTTGAAGAGGCGCTATATACATGTAAATGTATGAAATGAATGAATGAGCGAATGAACGAATGAACGAATGAACGAATGAACGAATGAACGAATGAATGAATGAATGAATGAATGAATGAATGAATGCAGCTGCTTTAATTATCAGAACTGCAGTTCAAAGCATGCATTTATGCATCATTATTTGCATTAGAAAGTGTCTTCATTGTTTAATTACTGGTAGAAAGATCTGTGTAGTAGGACTATTGATGTTACTCTGGTACACATTAGGCCTACTGAGCTTGAAGGTGAAACTGTCATTGGACATATTTGCCTTATTACAGGACACGTAAATTAATTATTTTGTCAAGGTTGTAAAACTAGGGAAAAGTTTATCCAGTTTACCTAAATATTTTATGTTTAGTTAATTTACTTACAGAAATAGATAATTTTTAAAAAATATTTAGTTGAGAAATAGTCCTAGTTGAATCAATGCAAAATTAGTCCAGTGGTCATTAATGCC
Organism: Lumbricus rubellus; assembly: GCA_945859605.1. NCBI lineage: Eukaryota > Metazoa > Annelida > Clitellata > Crassiclitellata > Lumbricidae > Lumbricus > Lumbricus rubellus. Next base: position 31,102 of record CAMAOG010000341.1, on the reverse strand, counting down.
CCCCCCCCACCAGAAACTGCGGTCATCAAATGTGAACCAAAACAGATACCCAATTACTTACTTACTTAGCTAAATCGAGTATGAATGTGTGAATGTATGTATCATGTATGTATGCATGCATGCATGCATGTATGTATGTCCTTGAGCACTCGTTTTAGCGCTCCTTCAAGTTGCTACTCAGAGACGCTCCCGACTACAGCATGGACAATGAATCGGAGTTTCACACCGAAGCGCATTAGCAGTTATTGCGAGTGAATGACTTGCTCAGGATCCCTGTGCGCGGCGGCTTGAGGTGGATTCGAACCCTCAAAATCCCGGCTCCAATTAAGGCACCGAACATAGCCCTCAACCACAGTGCCCCACGTATAGCCTAGTACCGTACCATACTAGTTCTCAATTTCACAAACTGTTGAAGACAGTTTTTTTCGCTTGATCACGGCCGGGAGCGCCTCTGAGTAGGTACCTTGAAGGGGTGCCATATAAATTTTGATTGATTGATTGATTGATTGATTGATTGATTGATAAAGATGGTCAGCGGGGATTTTTAACCCTATGACGCACACCTTCCGCGCCAACGCATTTAGCACACCTGCATGGGGTCCAATGGACCCCACCGATAACATTGGGTTGAAATTAAATCAAATAAATAGAACTTTGGAAGGAATGACTTAAATGTATGTTGCACATAGCACATGCACTCATGGAACATGTTTGGGTCAATATATATATAGTCCAAAAATTAACCCTAGGTTTTTGCCAAAATAAAACTTGTTCAAATGAAATAATATCTTGACATTTTAAGTTGTTTTAGGGGGTTCAGTTACACACATTTTGAGGTAAGATTTGTGATGATACCTCATGCCGTTCAAAAGTTATACCCGATATACCCAAGGTATCAAGGGGAGGTGGAAACCACCCACTTAGGTACTTAGACTATTACTATCTTATCCCACATATATAATAAAGAGAAAAGCATTTTACCATTTTATAGAGGGAATGTGGGGCTACATTGTCATACTAAATAACTTGTCTTTTCATCATAACCGGAAGTGCTCAAAATAAATTAAAATGTGTTAAAAATAGAGATTTTTCATAAACTTTTCCTACCAAGGATTTGTAACTTGCTCAATCATTTTCACCAGTGGCTTAGCCATAACAATACAGGTTGCCATAAAAATTATGTAATGTATGTATGTATTTATGTATTTATGCATAATGTATGTATGGAAGTATGTATGTATGCAAGTATGTATGAATACATGTGTTTTTATTATATTTATCCATGTATAACTGTATAGATATGTGTACGTATGTAATCTATGTAGGTATGATTGTATGTGTTATGTTTATGTATGTGAGCTTATGTATGTTTGTATGTACATATGTGTAGTATGCATGTATGTATTTATGTATAATGTATGTATGTTTGTATGTATGTATGCAAGTATGTATGCATGTGTTTCTATTATATTTATCCATGTATAACTGTATATAATGAGTGTACGTATGCAATCTATAGGTATGATTGCATGTTTTATGTTTATGTATGTAAGCTTGTGAATGTTTGATGTACATATGTGTAGTATGCATGTATGTATTTATGTATAATGTATGTATGTTTGTATGTATGTACGCAAGTATGTATGTATGCATGTGTTTCTATTATATTTATCCGTGTATAACTGTGTATATGTGAGTACGTGTGTAATCTATGTAGGTATGATTGCATGTGTTATGTTTATGTATGTAAGCTTGTGTATGTTTGTATGTACAATTGTGTAGTATGTGTGTATGTATGCATGTATGCATGTATGTATGTATATATGTACTTATGTATGTGTGCATGTATTCATGTAAGTAAATACATACATACATATATCTACATGCATACATGCATGCATATATATATATATATATATATATATACATGCACACATACATACATACATACATACATACATACATACATACATACATACATACATACATACGTACATAATTATATACATACATACATACATACATACATACATACATACATACATACATACATACATACATACATACATACATACATACATACATACATACATACATACATACATACATACATACATACATACATACATACATACATACATACGTACATACTTATATACATACATACATACATACTTATATACATACATACATACATACATACATACATACATACATACATACATACATACATACATACATACATACATACATACATACATACATACATACATACATACATACATACATACATACATACATACATACATACATACATACATACATACATACATACATACATACATACATACATACATACATACATACCTTGCATATAAACATACATACACTGAACCTAATTGTGAACAGACGGATGTCGACTGACGGATGGGGGGGGGCAATGGCGGGGCGGGTTGGGGTGTAATGTCCCAATGGGGGTAATCGTCGGGGGCAGTGGTGGGGTAAAGGTAAGGTTATGGGCCGAAGGTTTGTCCTGTTCCCGTTATGCTATAGTCGATGCGCCATGGATCTATCAATGCTGAAGCATGGGGTCCATTGGACCCCAGGTATGCTAAATATGCCCTAGGTGTCTTTCTCAATTTTTTCCCATTCAACCAGGGGTGCTACCGTCTCCCATCCTTTTTGTACATGTAGGGGGATGAATTCTTGAGGAATTTGAATTATTTCAGATTTTTAGTTTTTATATCAATAAAGATATTCAAGTTGTTTGCACACCTGGGGTCCAATGGACCCCAGGTGTGCGTTACAGGGTTAAATGAATAATTTTTAAGATACGTGCACGTGTTTCGAAGATCCCTTTATTGAATCACCCAACAGCAAATAATTAACAAGTCCAGATGCTAAGAAGATCTCACTTTTCGAATTCAAGTCGGCAGTCCGCAACACAGAATTGAAGAATTATTCAAGAGATAATGTGGTCTATACAAAACCTCCAAGCATCTTATAATTATACGCCGTGGCCAAGATCTTCGCCTATTGCGTTAATTAATTATAAATCATAACCAAAGAAAATAAACATTGAAACACAATGCACTGACAGGTCAACGAAAAACCTTTGTAAATTGCAATACGCTACACTGTTCTGTAAAACTAGAATACATCTTCTTGCCGATCTACAAATCATAGGGTGACATGCTATTTTAGAATAACGTGCTAGAGCTAATACTCCTGTCAGCGTACTAAATAAAAAACGTTCGACTTTAGGGGTCTAGGGCCTAGCCTATAGATGATCGAGCCCACGTACAGACGGGTCATCATGCCATCTTGAATGTGTCAACACTACAAACAACATTCCAATAATAGTCTTGCGGAAAGTTCCTTCAAACTCAGCTGGACTGATTTTTTTAAAATTCAGTTCCCGGCGATGTTAGGCCACGCCTGTGTAGAAATGCGTAGAGTTGAGCATATTTTACAGTGATGATAGCTGATAAATACGTGTTGCAACGTAACAAGAGGCTCAGAGAAGTCGAATCGAATTCAAAATAGATCCGAAGAATGTTAGAACTTAGAAAAGGACACGTTGGGACAAGAGGGGAAAACAATGGATTCGGCACAAAAGGTTGTAACGGTTATTGATCCTAAAGAATGTTGGTCCTCACACTTTCAAGATTTTCAAAAATATTTGGTCACTATAATACTTCCGGTCTACTTTCTCGTCGATTTCCGTGTAAATTGGTTAATAAATCTTTCAACGGTTTGAACGAAAATTTAACTTTTACAATAACTTCTGGAAATTATCAATTCCCTCAACATAGCCTAGTATGTGACACGAATGACAAAATCTGGACAGATGACGTCATTATTTTGTCGTAATTATAGTTGCGCCACTAGCGCGAAACAAATACGTGAAAACAAGTTTTAAAACAAACGAAACTTTAAATATTGGTCGCTAATAATTCGCAATCCTTCTTTTTCGGAGAGCATTTTCTTGTAATGATGACTAAAAATGCTATAGTCGAACGGAGAATAATCTCTACGAAACAATAGCTCATTCGATAGGTCTGTATTATCGCCCGCTTCATGAATCATGTGTAATTGAACGGCTTATTTCCAAAACCTGTTAAGTCCACTTATGAATAACTGAAAAACACAGGTTCTGGAAACGAAAAAAGGTAGGACATAACCGACTGTTTTTCGAAGCAACACCGAGTTTTACCAGGCTGCTGATATGGGACTTTTAATTTTTACGCCAAACTTCACAGAAAAACATGAATAGCCGCATTTACTTGCCCACACATAATTTCCTTCAAAAAGTGGACTGAACAGGTTTTGGAGATAAGCCCTTCAATTATAGTCACAAGGTACTTCAGCCATCACAAAGTTCTGGTGCCAAAATTCACCTAGGCCTTCTAAATGTAATGCACCTCTTATCTGAGCCTATGTGTCTTAAATCAGGACTTTTAGGTAGCTTGAGGCACCAATATCTCGCTCTCAGTGCCGCAGAAGTGAGAAAATTTGTGCAAATAATCCGTTTACTTTACTTTACAATAGTATTACAATAGCCAAGCGATTGATCAATAAGTTTTAACGACTACAAGCTCTGTTTGAAAGAATAAAACCGTTAAAACAATAGCAAAACGGCAAACAAAAAACCATATGGCGACAATCAATATATGCGAAAGAATTACGCAATATTTAACCAGAGCCTTTCTTGGTGTTTCTATATAATAAAATTTTACAATATTTGAGATTACACGTCACACGGCGAACTTCCATACCTACAAGCCTTCGTAGCCTAGATGATCTATAAACTCAGATTTGAAAAATATGAACTTCGCAAAAAATTCAAATACATTTTACAACGTATAGAAGATATACTTGAGTAAAAATGACAGATTTATTTCTTTTGGGGGGCATACGACATCATCGGTGAACGTTACATATAAAATTATTTGGCGGAAAACGTGGGTTGGATGTGTCCAGTTTGAGAGTAGAGTACTGTTGTAGAGTGACAAAGGAAGTCTGTAGTTGCGGTAACGAGGTCTTTGTCTTCCGGTTGTGTATGTGTGTGTGTGTAGAGGGGGGGGGTTGTGTTGGCTTCTTGGTCTTTCTTATTTCACTGGAGGTCCGGCCATCACTTTTTTGATGAATTCTGCAATTAAGAAAAATATATATTTCAATTAAATAAATTTCAATAAGTAGCCCAGGGCTGTTTTTAAGGATTTTTTAGAACTGCACAACCTCTAATTTCCTTTCCCATTCTCCGTGGTAAATCAGTTCCAATCGGAGGACAATGATGTCCTTTTTGTGCTAGTTTTAACTGTACAGAAGTGCTTCTACAACTGCACAAACCCATTTAGAACTGCACATTTTGTGTACAACTGCACGTTAAAAAAGCCCTGAAGTAGCATACCAAGCATTTTTTACAGCAGTTGAATGATATTTGTGTTCTAGCCTACTGTTGCTATTACAAGCTTAAGGGAGCAAAAGGCTTACCCTAAGGGAATAATCTAACTGATTGATATAAACGTTTAACGTTATATAAATGCATGTAGCGCCCACTAAATCTACTCAGAGGCGCTCCCGACTTCAACGCGCCCAGGAAAACAGTTGTAAGGATTCTCGTATAGAGCGTAATTCTAAAGGAAGGCCATTGCAGATTACAATGTATAGGCAAAAACAAATTCAGAAGAAAAGAAAATAAATATAAAAAAATAAAAAAATAAAAAAAATAAAAAGTTCAGATTTAATTTAATTTTAAGTTATGCAAGCCAAGCAAGGTATGGTACGATAAAGAAGGGTATGGTTAATGATGAGATAGGGGCGCGGTGGTGTAGTGGGTATGTTCGCCGCTTTGCAGCCGAAGGGTTGCAGGTTCGAATAAACCTCAAGTCACCGCGCAGGGACCTTAGGCAAGTCCTTTACTGGCAATTGCTCAACGCTTCGGCGTGAAACTCCGATGCAGTGTCCGCTCTGCAGTCGGGGGCGCCTTTGAGTAGTGAGCTTGAAGGGGCGCTATAACAAATACGCATACAAACAAAATACCTTCGTATTTGAAGTTTCCGTCCAAATCCTCTTCTACGCCGGTGAATTTCAGAATAAAATCGATTTCTTGGTCTGTCAGACGTTCACCTGTATAATAAAATATGATTATTAATGATTTATTTTTATTTATTTATTCATTAGGCCGCCAAGCTGTCTATGGTGACTTGAAGGTTCCTAGCTTTAACTCACTCTGGTACAATGCAGAGGCGTTCGTTCTCTGTGGTTGGTCCAACAACCTGGAATGGACTTCCCTTGACTATGCAACACCTCCCAAGCTATTCTCAATTTAAAAAACTGTTGAAGACTGTTTTTTCACTATATCTCGGCCTGGAGCGCCTCTGAGTAGGTACATGAAGGGGCGCTATAAAAATTTTGATTGATTGATTGATTCGGTAGCCTTATCTATATAAATACAAAAAAGTAACCGCGTTTGTGTCGTCTTCAAGGATCTCCGATCTTTCTTCGCCGATTGCTTTCAGAACTTTACCAAAACGTTTAGCTCCAACACGGCCGGTTTTGCAGGATGCTTTTTGGGAAAAAGCGCTTACTTTTAAACAAAAACCCAACTTTGCAAATTCTACCGTTTTCAACACATACGCCCGTCGATAAGCCTTGCCTTCCAATTCGGGCGTGTTTCAAATGGTGGTTCAAATGTGTGTTCCGTTTATGTAGCGCATTTCAACACATTCCGTTGCGGCCTTTTTACTGAAGTGTTTTAGGACGCTATCCGAGTCGCTATCGGGAAGGGACGGTGCGAGGGAGGAAAGGATGAGAGGAAGCGGGACGAAGATGGAGTGGAAGGGAAGGGGGAGGGGAGGGGATGGAAGGGGATGGTGAGGGAAGGGGAGGTGGAATGGAGGTAGGGAGGGATGGTTGAATGCTCTTTTCAGCCACAGCAACGCGTGGCCGGGTACGCTAGTATCAGAATAATAATGCAAACAAGTCTCTGAAGTCAGTGAAAATAATAAAAGCTGGATAAACAGAGAAACTATATCTTCGCTTAGTGATTAGTCATCAGTGAAATTGGTACTTGTCGGTTAATTCACCCCCACACACAGAAACCCTATATACGAAATTTTACATGCAGATATTAATTCACCGCCACTCACAGAAAGCGTATATACGAAATTTTACAACCAGAAATTAATTAACCTCCGGTTACATGTGAACTTTAATAGAAATTTAATTACGCCATTGGCATTGAAAATAAACTGTTCAAATTAGAACTGTTCAAATTACATGTAGGTTGCATAAAAGACGAAAGAAATAATCGTAAACATGACTGTTGATGGGGGGACTAATTATAGCCTACAGCCCTACAACTTGCAATGTAACTATCCTACTGTGGTGGCCAAAATTGTGCGCAATTTCCAGTTCACACTCGCAAAAACGAATGCTCGTCATTTCTTTGGCCCAGCAATATACGAACAGGATGATTTGTCGGTAAGTTAGGCGTGATCCTTGTAGCCACGTGCCTTGTCGCAGTGGGATGTTTTGCCTACAGCCACGCTTACGACATCTCCATCTGTCCTGCCGATCTCTTAAACTTAACACCATTTGGTGGTTGTTCGCACACTGTCTTGCAGCATGTAGGATGCCATGCTGCTGCAAGAAGTTAACGCTGCTTTGTTTATCGTGAACTAAAGCCGAAATTCTTAAAAAATTCATGGCGCTCAAGACGGCGTCCAAGAAATAAACACGTGCTATAAGTTAATCGGATGTCACCATTTACATGACGTCACTGAAAACCAGTGCGTAAATATAATATATGCTGTGCGTAAATACACGCAAACTATGGGGGTGAACTAACCGACAAGGTGGACAGACGAAACCTGTGGGGGTGAATTAACCGACAAGTACCGTGAAATTCGTTCAATATTTATAGCCCCGTTTAGACATCTTTTCAGGGTGTTCTTCGGATGCTATAATATAGTTCCAACTTTCGTTGCAGAGTACGCTTTCGTTAGCGTTGTCAACGGTCATTGGCAGAGGCGTAGCGACCGCCCTCCGTACCCTCCGACCGAAGGGGGCCCCCGGCAAGGAAGGGGCCCCTAAAAGTGCCAAAAAATAAATGAAATGACTAAAAATAAATTTTAAAAAAGGTCATCAACTTTTTCGAACGGCGAATTGATTAAATTTTCCCGACATTTTGGCCGGATGACTAAAAAGTTCCTCAGAAATTTCGGACATTATGCTCGGAGGGAGCCACATTCATTGTTGCTACGGCCCTGGTCATTGGTAACATGTGACGACCAGGGATGACACTCTGAATTTTGAAAAAGGTCAGATCCGGTCGAAAAAAGGCTAGATTGAACAATTTCTCTCGAAAATGCGTGAATTTTTTTCATTTTTCCGGCTTGAAATTTCTGACGACTTTTTTTTAGTCACCTGATGATTAAAATTTGCTCTCTTTTCCTTCCCGATCAAATTTTTGATGACCTTTTTAAAGTTATTTGCTCCAAAATTTACAATTTTCGGTTTAAACTCACGATTTAAAAAAAATCCACGTCTTTTGTGCAATTTCACCTTTAATGTCTATTTTCATGTGTAAAACGTCGGAAAAACCGCCGTGAGAAAAAAGGCTACATCATGACAGAAAAAACTTAGAAACCTAGACAAGACCGAAAACACCTAGATCTAGGTGTAAAAAGCTATGAATGGCATCCCTGGTGACCATGTTAAACTTTTAAAATAATACTAATTATCAATTGTGCTTAGACACCCCTAAAAAGTGGTTCAGGCAACTATATACAGGTCCGTTTCGTTCAATCATTGCCTCAGCAAATCCTTCAACCACCGGAAATTCTCACCATTCCTCTCCAACCCATCGACCTCCTTTTCTGCATCTCAAAACAACAGTTACTTCAATTAGGAACTCGAGCACGTTCATTGCATCAATATACATTCATACATAAACAAACACACACACACACACACACACACACACACACACAAATACTACTAAACAGAATGTTCGTCGGTCTGTGACGATGTGTGTGTGTGTGTGTGTGCGTGTGTGTGTGTGTGTGTGTGTGTGTGTGTGTGTGTGTGTGTGTGTGTGTGTGTGTGTGTGTGTGTGTGTGTGTGTGTGTGTGTGTGTGTGTGTGTGTGTGTGTGTGTGTGTGTGTGTGTGGGTCTGTCCCAAAAAAGGCTCTGAAACCGTATGCATTTGAATGACGAAACATTTTTTAAATCTTCTTTTGCGAATTTGCAGGTCAGCGACATATTAATGACCCTGAGCAAGTCCTTCGCTCACAATTGCTCTGCGCTTCGGTGTGAAACTCTGATGCAGTGTCCGCTATGCATTCGGGAGCGCCTCTGAGAAGAGAGAGAGCTTGAAGGGGCGCTCTAACAAGAACACATGTAAACATAATGAGAAATCGACACGACTTACATGGGCGGAGTTTATCAGGGGTTACTGGGAGCTAAGCCCGCCCCCCAAGAAGGCCCAGATTCAGCTTTTTTGCCATGAAAATGATATCATTTTCTGGACTTAGCCCCCCTAAGAAGGCATTAGCCCCTCCAAGAATGGAAACCAAACTCCGCCCATGACGACTTATTGTCTGATCTTTGGGTGAAAGTATTTGTTGGGGGACTCACCGAGTGACGCGAGAACGTGCCGTAGCTCTCCACCGGCGATGTATCCCTGTCCTTCCCTGTCGAACGTCTTGAAGGCCTCCATGAAATCCGCGAATGTTCCTTCGTCCGTCTCTGCGCTCGCCACCTTGTAGATCGGTAAGATCTCTTCGAACGTGTACTGCTTCTCGCCTAAACCAATCGATCAATCAATATATCAATTGATCTTTCAATTAATCAATCAATATATACATCAATAGATCAATCGATCGATCAATCGAGTCAAATGAATAAATCTAACCATTTAGATTTTAGAAAGAAGCTCGGTGTGGCACATGTTCAGTGTTGGCCAAATTTATAGAAATTTTTCGCAAATGACCTTTCTCATGTCGCTACGCCATACTGCAGCCTTTTTCACTTTTTACCTTTTTTTCCTTGAATAATACGATGTTTTGTCTTGGGTTTTAAAATTCCGTTTTCGTTTTAAACAACAATGATATACAGGGTGCGCCAAAAAAAGACCCCCCTACGATTTTTGCCAATATCTTTACCAAAAGTAAGAATTTTGAGATGAAATTTTACTGTCTTAAAGACAATTCATATTCACACATGATGGCCAGATTTCATTAAAATATTTCAAACAGAACAAAAGTTATGCCACTTTTAGTGAGGTCACCCACCGCTTTTTTACGATTCAAAAACGCGACGCAACAAAAAGTAATAAAAATTCAATCTAATTTTTCTGGCCAATATCTTGGCCAAAAGTAAGAATTTCAAAATGAAATTTTACAGGCTTAAAGGCAATTCATATCTGCATATGATGGTCAGATTTCATCAAAATATGTCCGAAACAACAAAAGTTATACCACTTTTAGTGATGCCACCCCCCAATTCTTGACAATTCAAAGACGTAACGCAGCAAAAACACGATTTTATTAAGTCTCATCTCAAATAATTATTATCAAATAGCCTTGATATTGACAAATAATCATTATTATTACTATTTAAAAAAGAAACAGGGTACCAGCGCAGCTGCACGTTACTGAGAAGCCACTTAGCAAGGTGACAATCAAATTCTTAAAATAAGAAATAATAAGGAATCTGTCAGATAATCAACATGTCCATCAAGAACTCCGCATCGAGACTCAAATTAAGTTTTGGCACGGGTGGTGGGCACATTGAACCCAAGTTGTGAAGCACTACCAAGTTCATTTGACAACTGTTATTAGAGATTAGACTTCATAAAATCACGTTTTTGTGACTTTTTGTTGAGTTTCGTTTTTGAATCGTCAAAAACGGTGGGTGGCCTCACTAAAAGTGGTATAACTTGTGTTTTATTTGAAATATTTTGATTAAATTAGGCCATCATGTGTAAATATGAATTGTCTTTAAGCCTGTAAAATTTCATTTCGATATTCTTACTTTTGGCAAAAATATTGGCAAAAAACCTAATTTTTTCCCGTTTCGTTTTTGAAGCGTCAAAAAACGGTGGGTGCCTCTCTAAATGTGGCATAACTTTTGTTCTGTTTGAGATATTTTGATGAAATCCGGCCACCAAGTGTAAATATAAATTGTCTTTAAGCCTGTAAAATTTCATTTTGAAATTCTTACTTTAGGCAAAAATATTGGCAAAAAACTAGGGGGGGTCTTTTTTTTTGGCGCACCCTGTACAGTAAACATGTATATCTGCAAATTAATACATAGATAATAGATTTAAGCAGGGCTCTATACTGGTAAATTTTGAGGTGAGTAGGCCTACACGCTGACCGAGAGGAAACCTACTTTTTTGGACCCGAAAATTCTGAAGACCTTTTTTAGTCGTCCGGCCGAAATCTTCAGAAAATGTCCGCAATTTCCCGTCCAAAAAGGTGATGACCTTTTTCTAGTCATCCGCTCACAATTTCCGGAACAATTGTGCACCCAAATAACAGCGTGTACCCTGTTTTACACGCATATACCGTGGCTATCGGGATGTGAGTATAGACGATACCGTTTTCCCCGGAGTTGAGTATACGCTGTATACCCGCGTCTACCCTCGTGTACAGCTCCGAATATTATAGGCCTAAGCTTATATAGGATTAACTATATATTTATATATTTTGATATGTACCAGTTACCTAGTTTTTTCATGCCGCCATTTGACAAGACCATGGCTTGCGTTGGGTTGAAATTACAGCATCTGAGAAAGTCTCCAACCTTCGCTCCGTCAACCATACCATCTCTACCGTCCCAGTAATCGAAGAGATCGAACACCTCACGCACGTCTGATGATAAATCAATCAATCAGTCAGTCAAATAATTGATAAATTAATCAATCAATCAATCACTTCACTTTATTGCAACTAAAAAACCACAAGATGACAGCAAAAGTAGAAAATATGCATGTAATGGCTACATAGGGGGCCCTAAAAATTCCCAAGAAAAATTAACAAGGATAGCCGAAAAGAAAGAAATTAAAACAAATTAGTCAACAATCCATTAATCAGTCAATCAATCCGTCAATCAATCCGTCAATCAATCTGATGTTACAACGTCAATTTATAATACGTTATTTATATATATATATATATATATATATATATATATATATATATATATATATATATATAATGTTAAGGTGCTGTATAAAGGGCCATATACATGGATACATACATGCATACATATAGGACACAATTCAGTGATTAATTAGTAGCTAGTGAGTTTCTTTGTTCAAATAAACAAGGAAAAATTAATTCTTGAATGACTTGGAATGACCATCATACCTTCAATCTCTGTTGAGCTGAGGTCAGTCTGAAAGTAAAAGAAAACAAAACAATTCAGTCATATAAGTGCATTGTTTGGTATGCATGTGCACTTGCTATAGCGCCCATTCAAGCCAACTACTCAGAGGCGCTCCCGACTGCAACGCGGACACTGAATCGGAGTTTCACGCCGAAGCGCAAATGGACAATTGCGAGTAAAGAACTCGCTCAGGGTCCATATATACGCAGCCAAGGGCGGATCCGGGGGGCCAATCCGGCCATGCCCCTTCCCTATTAAATAAATTTTAGAAGTGCCCATGTAAAAAAAAGGTCATCAATTTATTTGGCGGATACGAAAAAAATTTTCCACACCCAAGGCCTAGAATTTTTGCTCCCCCCGTCCAAAGTTTCTGCATCCGCCCCTGTACGCGGCGACTTGAGGTGGATTCGAACCTGGAACCCTCGGACTGCAAGGCGTCGAACATACCCACTACACCACCGCCCCCCACATGTCAAGACAAGCAGCTTTCCAATCACGTCAAAGACGCTGTTGGCCGAAAATTAGTATTCCGTGAACAATACGACACTGGGTTTAGAAACCCTTAAAAAGTGGTTTTGCAGCTATATATTACTAGTCTGTTTCGATCAAAGGTGTAATCAATGCAGTCAATATTCACTTCGTTTAGACACCTTTTTATGGTGTTTTTATGATGCTATAACTATAGCCTAAATTTCTTTTCCAGTACTGGTGATCTTCTGTGATCTTTGTTATCACACAGTGATGTCAAACTGCAAATACTCACTCTCTTTTCAGTAGTGTTATCTTCCTAACGTAAGTTCATGAAGTTGAGCGGTAGACTACTACGCCATAACAAATTTTTGTGGACTGTTGTCATAAGCTGTCGTTAAACTTTGGCTCCTCCTCCTCCTCCTCCTCCTCCTCCTCCTCCTCCTCCTCCTCCTCCTCCTCCTCCTCCTCCTCCTCCTCCTCCTCCTCCTCCTCCTCCTCCTCCTCCTCCTCCTCCTCCTCCGTGCAATGTACATTTTCTGTAGTGTTGGATGGATCCACAGTATAGCAAAAGCTTATGGTTTGGTATATGAGCATTGGTATATAAGCGCCTCTTACAGACTAGCTATTCAGAGGCGCTCTCAGCGTGACAGCCCGAGGAAATAAAAAAGACTTCAAGTAGCGAAGGGCTGAAGATGACACCCTCAATATGATCTTACTACGAATAGTGGGAGGGAGGTCATTCCACATAACATAAAAATTTTTCGGTAAACCAACATCGAACAGGTCGTAATTGCATCGTGATTTCGAAGTTATACCAGTTTACACAGGATACCTAAAAGGGGCCGAAGGTCCCGCTAGCCAGGGCCACCTAAGTGCATTATATTTAAAGATGTAACACGGCCAACATAAAAGGGCCTACGGTGTTGGGCCATGGCAGTCCTTGTCCTTGGAACCAATAGATCACCAAAGGACGTTGCCGTCGGTAAAGATTTGCTTTGGATAAAGGAGGAGGAGGGCGTTGATAATGATCTTTTAAAAATTTGTTTTGGATATAATTTATAATAATATGCATACTCGTTTAATTCATTATACAGCAGACAGAACGCTGTAGTTTTACATTAGCAAAATTGACAGTATATTTGTGGGGCGCGGTGGTCTAGTGGTGGCGTCGTTGACTTGGAGCCGAAAGGTCCGAGGTTCGAATCCACCTCCCCGCGTAATGACCTTGGGCAAGTCCTTCACTCACAATTGCTCAGCGCTTCGGCGTGAAACTCCGATGCAGTGTCCGCTCTGCATCGGGAGCGCCTCTGAGTAGTTAGCTTGAAGGGGCGCTATAACAAGTGCACATACATACATACATACATACATACATACATACATACATACATACATACATACATACATACATACATACATACATACATACATACATACATACATACATACATACATACATACATACATACATACATACATACATACATACATACATACATACATACATACATACATACATACATACATACATTTCTGCATAAAACTTACAGTCAAGATAGTTGGTACTTGTTTTGGATAAAGGAGGAGGGCGTCGCTAATGAACTTTGCTATAAATCACATAGTTCATGAATCACAATACTTTGCGACCACGTTCACACAACAACGTTGAAATTCACCGTCTTGACCTTTTTAGAAGAAAGTTTTTCATTGCCAGAATGCTTTACACTTGTTAGCATTTGTTTTACATTACACTTCGTTTATATTACTAACCTGCAGTATTATAATATTATCTATGTGTTTTATTGCATTACTTATCGATGTCCAATTGTGCGTTTGCATTTGGAGTAATAAAAGCTATACCTACTTACTTACTTACTTACTTACTTACTTACTTACTTACTTACTTACTTACTTACTTACTTACTTACTTACTTACTTACTTACTTACTTACTTGCAGTGATGTTAAACTGCAACTATTTACCGCCATAATTGCCATCATTTGACGTTTGTGATAATAGTATTTACACACCTTTAACATTGCTTCTAACAATTATATATAAGTGTGTGTCGTTCAAACGCTACATTGGCTATAGTGATAGAATTAAATTGATTATCGCTGATCTAGGCCTACTTGAGATTCCACGTTCTTACTTTCTTACCAGAAAAAATTTCGTTGCCAGAGTATTATTTCTATAATTATTATGCTTTATTGCATTATTTATCGATGTCCCATTGTGCGTTTGCATTTGGAGTAGTAAAGGCTCTACTTACTTACTAACTTACTTACAGCGACGTTAAACTGCAACTATACCGCCATTCACACCATCTGAAGGCTGTTGACGGGATTCTGTTGGATGATTCTACGTGTTTGCGAGGGATCGCCACTGATGACTGTTTCCGGCTCACTGTGACTTATTTTGCTAATTATTGATGAAACTTTCTTGTTGTTATGACAATTAACATCACTTCGGCCAGGTAGCGCAGAGAGCGCCTCTGATTAGATTTCCTGAAGAGGCGCTATATAAATACTTGGAATAAAATTGCTATCATTGGACGTTAAACGTTGAAATAATGATAGTAGTATTTAGACACCTTTAAAATTACTATTCACAATTATATATAAATGAGTGTCGCTTAAGCACTGCATCTTCCAGCTGATGAATTTGAATGTAATATCGCTGATCGACTAATATTGCGAAGCTGTCCCGCACCTATATTTAGGTCTCCTTTGCTCAATGTGGGGCACGATGGTGTAGTGGGTATGTTCGTTGCCTTGCAGCCGAAGGGTTGCAGGTTCGAATTCACGACAAGACACAGCGTATGGACCTTTAGCAAGTCCTTCACTCGCATTTTGCTCAGCGCTTCGGAGTGAAACTCTGATGCAGTGTCCGCTCTGCAGACGGGAGTGCCTCTGAGTTGATAGCTTGAAGGGGCGCTATAACAAGTGCACAAACAAACGAACAAAATGATAATTAAGTGATCGGTTAAATCTCGTAGCTTCCTTTATACACCTTTTTATGGTGCTGTTCGGATACTATAAAAGTACCTAAGTGTTTTTTAGGTGTGATATCGATTATGTCCAGTGTCCGACTCACAATGCATGTTTCATCTATATTTGTATGTGCACAGAAACTACTCGGATGCGCTCCCGACCATACTACTAACTTAGTACTAAAATGATAATTATAAGTAAATGCACTGCTATTCGATAGCGTATTTAATTCTCAGCACAACTTCAATTAGGAACTCGAGCATGTGCGCTGCAGCAATATACATTCATACATAAATACATGTATACATAATTACATATGCATATATATATATATATATATATATATATATATATATATATATATTGGTATATATATGCATACATAAATATCGGTATAGATGCAAATATACATATATATATTATGTATATATATATATATTTATTTATTTAATATACACACACTTAGCGGAGCTTTCCGAAGCTCTTGCTTTAGCCTTTTGTCATTTTTATTGCTGCTTACAATCGCCTGTCTATTCTGTCTATTCTGTCTGCCTGTCCCCGCCTGTCCGTCTCCGTCTGTCTGTCTGTCAAAATGTCAGAATTTCTCCAGTCCTTGGTATGATGGATAATCTCTAATTTTTTTCTCTATTGATTAACGTCATAGTTTGCTTGGAGAGCAGAGAACGGATTTCAAAGGCAGAGAGGAATTCCAAGCAACGAGAGAGAGAGAAGAGGAATGTGTAACTGAAAAAAAGAATAGTAAAACCAGACAGTCAGTTAAACAATCAGTCATCTGTCAGTAATTTAGCCTTGAAAGTCGACCAGTTTGTCAGTTAGACTGTGCAGTCAGTTGGTCAATCAATCAGTCAGTCAGTCAGTCAGTCAGTCAATCAGTCAGTCAATCAGTCAGTCAATCAGTCAGTCAGTCAGTCAGTCAATCAGTCAGTCAGTCAGTCAATCAGAGAGTCAGTCAGTCAGTCAGTCAGTCAGTCAGTCAGTCAATCAGTCAGTCAGTCAGTCAGACAGTCAGTCAGACAATCAGTCAGACAGACAGTCAGTCAGTCAGTCAGCCAGCTTGCTCTCAGTCAGTGCCTAAGCTACACCTATCCAGCACAAATCAAATCTATCCTTTTTGACCTGTTTCTATCAAACACAAAACAATTCTACCCTTTATAACCTATTTTTTAATTGTTTATTGTTTTTTTACACATATTCAATTCTGTTGTTTAATCACGAACAACTAAGTACAGTGCAACAAGAGCCAGCAAAAGCTAACAGCTTGTACTATTCTGACCCCTCTTCCTTAATTATTTATTCATGAATATTTTCATGAGCATACTTAATTACTTTACTAGAACTTAACAAGCAATGCAACATTGATAATCATAATAATTTATTATGGTATTAACAATGATAGTACTACTAATAATAATAATGATAGTAATAATAATTATAACTATAACAACAGAGTCAGGGGCGGATACATAAATTTTCCAAGGAGGGGGCAAAATGGGTCTCGAAAAATGTTGCTGATCCGGGTAAGAAAAAAATCTGATGACCTTTTTTGTCATCCGATCGAAAAGTCGAAAAAATATACCAATTTCAAACCGAATGGGGGGCACGATACATTGGCATTTCTAATTAGGGGGCATGGCCGGATTGCCCCCTGGATCCGCCATCCGCCCTGAACAGAATAGGCTTAATAGCAGCAGAACCTCAAAATCATAAACACTTAAAAAGAGAAGCAGCATCAACACTAGTAGCCTATAAATAGTCTGTTCTAAAGAATTCTTAGAAAATTAGCACCAAGTAGCTAACCATCCTAAACAATCTAATTCTATCTTTTTATGACCTACTCTTATCCAATGTAGTCCATTTATAATGTCTTTGCATAAGTAAGTTAACCTAACAACCTATCATACCTCCGTTTTTGCATAAATAATTATCCCTCATCTTTGTCCAAGCAGCCCAGCCCCACAACACGGCATTTTTAATGTGCAGTTGTACACAAAATGTGCAGTTCTAAATGGATTTGTGCAGTTGTAGAAGCACTCATGTACAGTTAAAACTAGTAAAAATATCATTGTCCTCCGATTGGAAGTAATTTACCACGGATGATGGGAAAAGGAAGAAGGGATTGTGAATTTCTAAAAATTCCCTTAAAACAGCCCTGCCCCACAATATGTAACCCCTCCCCCCTATTGCGGGACTTTTGTTGCTTTCGGAGTGGTCGTTGCTCCACAAACAGCACCACAAGTATCATTACCTGGTGAGGTAACGTCAAATACTTAACAAATACTTAACCCCTCTGTGCATACATTCATGTGGAGCAATGGCTAATCCTTTTTAACCTACTCCTTCTTATCCGACGCAATCCGTTCCGGACTATATTATTGCAAGCGAGGTAAGTCTATAAGGTAAACTCCACGTTTCCACTAGTGCATTATCTTCAGCGACATAATTTTAGTCTACATTACACAAACACCGATGTATTATTATACAAGGACTATAATTTATAGGCCTATTATTGGAAACGAGGAAAGTTTATACAGGCTACTGTAACTCCACGCTGCTACACTAGCGCCAGTGTAAGAATTGTGGAAAAATAACTGAGGGGGCTGAACCATTATGGGGTGTGAAAAGAAGATTTTATTTAATGGGGCTCTAAGAAAGACTGGGGATTTAAATCCCCCCAACCCCTCGGCAATTCTCACCATGTCTAGCGCATCATCACCAGCGCCATGCTAGTTTACATTACACGAGCAGCGGATGTATACAAGGTGAACACACGAAGAAGTTCACTGCTACTAAATCGTGTTCTTTTTCTTCCAACTGCCAGACTTCACCAATCCTCTGCGATCCGCTATGACGCAAGTTGTCTGGCTCTTCGTTTTTCTCTGTGTTGTTCTGTCTGTCCGCTGTTTGTCTGACTGACTCTGTGTCTGATGACCTGTCTATCTGTCTGTCTGTCTGTCTGTCTGTCTGTCTGTCACCGTTTGTCTCTATGTTTCTAACTTTCTATATCTCTGTCTATCTGTCTTCATGCCTGTTTGCATGTGTGTCTATCTCTGCCTGCCTGCTTGTCTTTCTATCTGTCTCTCTCTTTCTATCTGTCTCTCTGTCTCTGTCTCTCTCCCCTCTCTCTGTCTCTGTCTCTTTCTGACTCTGTCTGTCTCTGTCTGTGTCTCTGTCTCTATCTGTCTCTATCTGTCTGTCTGTCTCTGTCTCTGTCTCTGTCTCTGTCTCTGTCTCTGTCTGTTTGTCTGTCTCTATCTCTGTGCCTATCTCTGTCTCTCTGTCTGTCTCTGTCTATGTCTATGTCTATGTCTCGCCCTCTATCCTGCATGTCCATCTCCCAGTCTCCCATTCCACGCAGCCCCATACGTGTACCTCTCAAGACCAAACCTCACTCACACAACTCCCACGACTCCAAACCACGCACAACACTGCAGCTACCCGCAACCTCCAGTCCACCGGCTGCACGTCCATACACCACTAGCCAGCATTCCTCAACAGCCTTCTCTCGTGCAGCTCGCTCAGGCCGTACGTCTTCATGCGAGCACCTGTCCAGACCGCGAGGTGGGAGGGTGGGTGGTGGGTCGGGAGGGAGGGAGGGGAGGGAGGGGGTCGTGGAAAGGTTCTTTGACGAAGCACACCTTCTGTCTGCTAGTCTTAGCAGGCAGCATACCGACAACGCTCCTCGTTACATCCTCCTGCCACTTGATATATACAAACACAAGTCATGTATTATATGTATACTGTATATGAATTATATATATATATATATATATATATATATATATATAACGTGTAGAATATGAATTATATATTTGTATATAGGTATGTGTATATATATATATATATATGTATATTACATGTAGAATATATATATATATCGTATTCACTCATGAAGAATATATATATATACTTGTTATATATTAAATACGTTTGTATGTAGGTATGTACATGTACAATGTACATGCCTAAATATTATATCATTTCTAGAATATATTGTAAACAAGCATGTAACTATATTCATAATGTACGTATGCACACATCTGCGTATATATATAGGCTATATATATAAATATATATGCGTAATTGCATAAACATGTAATATGCGGGTTGCGGGTATATATATATATATATATATATATATATATATATATATATATATATATATATATATATATATATATGAGAGACGTAAACAAGGCGCGTCATAAAAACAGGGCAGACATGGAGAAGAAAAAGTTTGAGATACATAGAGGAGAATTCACTCAGCAGAAGTCTTGCCATACTGGATACAGTACGGGAGATAACACTACAAGACAGTATACAGATAGCAGTATCTAGGATAGCAGTATACAATGCAACAGCCTGATGTTTGAAATTTCGATGCGGGCACTTGTCTGAAATCAGTTAAATCGCCAAATTTTGAATATATGAAGATTATCTCTGAAAAGAGGAGGCAAGGTTGGAAAAGCGAAGGTTTGGTTAGATCTTAGAATAATTATTGGATCAAGAAAGTACAATTTAAAATTTAAATTTAAATGTAACATTTTTAATAATTACTATGAAGATTACCTGTGAAAAGTGGAGGCAAGGACATAAAAACGAAGGTTTGATCAGGAATTAGAAAATTAGATCAAGAAAGTAAAATTTAAAATTTAAATTTAAACTTTTGAATATAGAAGATTATCTGTGAAAAGAGGAGGCAAGTTTAGAAAAGTGAAGGTTTGGTCAGAATTTAGAACATTAGATCAAGAAAGTAAAATTAAAAATTTAAATTAAATATTTGAATATATGAAGATTTTCTGTGAAAAGGATAGGCAAGGTTAGAAAATCGAAGATTTGGTTAGAAAGTAGAACATTAGATCAAGAAAGTAAATAACGGTCAGAAAAGAGAGGGAAAGGTCAGAAAAATGAAGATTAGGTCAAAAACGAGAAGGAAAAGGTCTGAAGATAGAAGATCAGGTCAAGAAAGAGGCATAATCAGAAAAGTAAAGGCATGGTCAAGAAATAGAAGATTAGCTAGAAAAGAGAATGTAAGGTCAGCAAATTAAGAGAAGGTTCGGTCGGACAGTAGGTCAAGGTCAAAGAATAGAATATTAGGTCACAAAAGTGAATATAATGGTAAAAATAGAAGATATGATCGGATAATGGAAGGTAAGTTCATAAAAGAGATTTAAAAGAAACAAAAAAACATGATGTCAGGAAAGAGAAGGCTTGGTCAGAAATTAGAAGGTATGGTTGTATAATAGAAAGTAAGGTTTAAAAAGAGAAGGAAAGGTCTGAAAAATAAAACATTAGGTCAAGAAAGAAATGGAATGGTCATAAAAGATCAGGAAAAGGTCAGGTAAAAGAAGGTAAGGTAAAAAAAATAGGAATGGTCAGAAAAGAGAAAAAACGTCAGAAAATAGAAGATCAGGTCAAGACGGGAAGAAAAGGTCCGAAAAAGAGTCATGTTATGAAAAGAGTAGGCATGATTGAATTTGAAAAATAGAGGGTATGGTCAGAAAATAGAAGATTAGGTAAAAGAAAGAGAAGGCATGGTCAGAAAAAAGCATGCACTGAAATGGCAGTTAAGTTAATGTCAGGAAAGATGATATACAGGGTGCGCCAAAAAAATACCCCTAGTTTTTTTTTGATTTCTTGTATGGTTGCATAGAAGGGGAAACAATTTCAAGCAACTATAGGGCCAATAAAGTCCAACAAGAGACGAAAAAGTGTAACAACAAAATAAGGCAAGACAGAGGAGAGCAAGAGTAACGAAATCCATTTCTATTCTGCCATTCTATTTACGGATAGCAACAGTAACGAAGTCTATTTTTATTCTACTTTCCTATCTACGGATAGCAACAGTAACGAAGCATATTTCGATTCTACTTTCCTATCTACGGATAGCAACAGTAACGAAGTCTACTTCTATTCTACTTTTCTATCTACGGATAGCAACAGTAACGAAATCCATTTCTATTCTGCCATTCTATTTACGGATAGCAACAGTAACGAAGTCTATTTTTATTCTACTTTCCTATCTACGGATAGCAACAGTAACGAAGCATATTTCGATTCTACTTTCCTATCTACGGATAGCAACAGTAACGAAGTCTACTTCTATTCTACTTTTATATCTACGGATAGCAACAGCAACGAAGTCGAGTTTTTTTCTACTTTTCTATCTACGGATAGCAACATTAACGAAGTCTATTTATATTCTACTTTTCTATCTACGGATTTCAAAAGCCACTGTCACAGTAAAAGCTGTGAGGCCATGGAGGTGAGGTTACAGAGGTGCTCCCAATATGAAGGTCCTCTCACAAAAGAAAAGTCTTAAGATAGCGGGCAGAAACAGTATTGCCCCCCCAGATAAGATCAGAACACGAGTTTTATCATCAACATCATCATTATCATTATCATCATCATCATCATCATCATCATCATCATCATCATCATCATCATCATCATCATCATCATCATCATCATCATCATCATCATCACAATCATCATCATCATCATCATCATCATCATATTCATAATCATAAACAACAACACTGAAATCATTAGCATCATAATCATTATCATCACCACCACCACCACCACCACCACCACCACCACCACCACCACCATCATCAATATCATTATTATATCTTGACACCAGCCAATTGACGGCGATGGGTACGAATAATTTATTTCTCTGTCATTTATGAAGTCCATTTCTCCCCTTATCGTTAGTCCAATTGATGTTATGTCCTCATTTCTGTTGTCTATCCAACCTATAGTCTTCGTCTGACTTCAGTTCCTTTTTCATTCGAAAATTCCATGCAGTACAAGGCGGGGGTCCAGAGGGTCAAACGCCCCCCCCCCAAAAAAAAAAATCCCCGGTCAAGTCTGGTTTTCGGACAAGCAGACCCGGGAAAATAGTTTAAAAAATTAAAAGAGAGTATTTTTCACGACATTTCAACCCAATAACTAAAAAAGCCAACTTTTTGTCGAAGAAAATATTATTTTTTGCGACATTTCAACCCGACGACTAAAAAAAGGTCGTCAACTTTTCGGGCAGAAGTATAAATCTTCGCCCCTCCGCCCACTTCTGAAATCTCCCATACGCCTATGAGGGCATTTTTAATTCGGACAACTACTTTGTCTAGCAGAATTGCTTCTATACCACACGTCTGTCAACCCCAAAATAAAATAATTAGCAGCTGAACCAAGTATAATAGCCGCTTTGCTCTTAAAACACCTTTAAATAACTCTCCACCATCTATATATATGCAAGTCGGCTTCGTACAATTGGTGGATTAAATCTTAATCTTCTCTCTTCTTCAGTCTTCTGCTTTTGAGCAGGTTTGTGACATGGACGACCTCGTGATCCCCTCCTACCTCCGCCATCCCGCTCTGCAGCGTTGCCACTCCTTGGGTTTTTTCACAAGATCTTGGTTTTTTTCATCCGAACTTGGGAAATGGGTTTTTTGCGAAGAACTTGGGTTTTTCTTGGGTTATTTTTTCCCAAAAAAATTTTGGGTTTCCTCCGAACTTGGGAAAAATGGGGTTTTTTCGGGCAAAACAAAAAAATGTAATCAGATTTTTGACGGCAAAATGATAAATTTTCCAAAATTTTTTGCCGGATGACTGAAAAAAGGTCATCAGAATTTTTTGGACGAAAAAAGTTAGAAATTTCGAAGATTTGGGCAACTTGGGTTTTCTTAGGTTTTTTTCACCGACCAACTTGGGTTTTATTTTTATTTTTCACAGTGGCAACGCTGCCGCTCTGTCCTGCACCTTCCTGTTGCACGGTGGTACCATTATACACCTCCATTATCGAGATCACTTAGCATATTTAATCTTTAGTTTAACTTTAATGTCATCATTTCTTATTTCCTGTAGGCCTAGTATTGAAATCCGTGTCATCTTATTTCACAACCAATTCAGTTTCTGCTGTGAGAATTCTTCTTCAACTTGCCGTCGCATTGTTCAGGCAACAGAAAGTCCAACAAGAGGCAATAAAGTTTGGTATGGCAAGTGTGGAGAATCTCTCGTATGAAAGAAAAGTCTTAAGACAGCGGGCAGAAACAGTAATGCCCCTGATAAAATCAGGATACCCGGGCTTT
Source organism: Lumbricus rubellus (assembly GCA_945859605.1). Classification (NCBI taxonomy): domain Eukaryota; kingdom Metazoa; phylum Annelida; class Clitellata; order Crassiclitellata; family Lumbricidae; genus Lumbricus; species Lumbricus rubellus. The sequence goes on along the minus strand of CAMAOG010000341.1, from coordinate 7,125 downwards.
TTAACGTGCAGTTGTACACAAAATGTGCAGTTCTACATGGATTTGTGCAGTTGTAGAAGCACTTCTGTAGCCTACAGTAAACACTAGCAAAAAAGGTCATTGTCCGCCGATTGGAAGTAATTTACGGTGGAGGATGGGAGGGAAAAGAAAGAGTTGTGCAGTTCTAAAATTTCCTTTAAATCAGCCATGCAGAACACTATAGTTCTATGCATTCTGATCGGTATAGGACCGTTTTTCAATTCATTTATGGTGGGCCTAACCACCAACAAATATTAGTTACAGTATAGTAGCATGCTTAACATTACAGGCTGGCAACAAGGAAGACCCTAGGGCCTAAGGGATTAATATCCCGCGAACAAGGACACCTATTTAATTGTACTAGGCGGTTGTATATATAATCGTTGTGTATAATTTTTTTACATCCTGATTTTATTCGTAAAGTATTCTGCTCATCTGCTTCTCCATTCTCTTCATCATTCCAAAAGCTTGTGAAGCATCTCAAATTACTCTTCGTATACCTACATGTACGTCCAAGGCCGTACCTAGGGGGTGTTTTGGGTGTGTGAACACCCCCGAAATGAAAAATGTTAAAAATAATATAACGCATTTACTAGCGCATGATGTAAAACCATGAAATAGAACCAAGAAACCACACCCCAAAATAAAAAAAAAGAAAGAATAAAAGAATGCATTCACTAGCACATAATGAAAAAAGCATGAATTTAGGCGAAAAACAAAAAGAAAACCGTTTGCGACGACCAAAAAAGGTCGTCAGAAATTCTTCCCCGAAAAAACACCCCCCGAAATCAAATCCTGGCTACGGCCTTGCCTATGACTTTACCATTGCTACCTGCCATCTCCATTTATCATCACTTCCAAGTATCGCTTACTTGTTCAACTGGCTCCATAACTTTTTAAAATTTTCTTTTATTGTTTTTTTTAATTTTATAAAATTTTATATTTATTATATTTTTATATTATTACATTTATTATATTTATTATTTTTTACATTTATTGATATTTTGTTTTTATTTACCTGCTCCATAACTACTTTGTTTATTTATCAATGATTCAATGGTTATCGAATAATATGAAGCGTCATAAATTATATATTTATATCGCCATACATACCTTTTATAAAGGTGTCCAAAGACATTCGATATTGACACACAGTGGAAATGGAAAGAAGAAGAGGAAGGACAATGCAAGGTCAGAGCTAGGCGTGGGATGGAAAGAGATTAAGGTAAAAGAAAGTATAATTATGCATACACACTTACACACTTACATACATACATACACACATACACACTTACATATACACATACATACATACATACATACATACATACATACATACATACATACATACATACATACATACATACATACATACATACATACATACATACATACATACATACATACATACATACATACATACATACATACATACATACATACATACATACATACATACATACATACATACATACATACATACATACATACATACATACATACATACATACATACATACATACATACATACATACATACATACATACATACATACATACATACATACATACATACATACATACATACATACATACATACATACATACATACATACATACATACATACATACATACATACATACATACATACATACATACATACATACATACATACATACATACATACATACATACATACATACATACATACATACATACATACATACATACATACATACATACATACATACATACATACATACATACATACATACATACATACAAACATACATACATACATACATACAAACATACATACATACATACATACATACATACATACATACATACATACATACATACATACATACATACATACATACATACATACATACATACATACATACATACATACATACATACATACATACATACATACATACATACATACATACATACATACATACATACATACATACATACATACATACATACATACATACATACATACATACATACATACATACATACATACATACATACATACATACATACATACATACATACATACATACATACATACATACATACATACATACATACAAAAAGGAAAGCAAGCAAACAGACACAAAGTCAAGTCGACGGTTGCATTTTGGTATGACCTGGATTCGAACCAGAAATTACAAGCTAAAGGTTGATACACTTCCAGTATGCCACAAACGTATACACTAATTCAGTTAATATCACGTTCTATCAACGTTTATTATACCTGGATGCTTCGAGGTATAAATAAACACTATACGCATTCAAATCCAAGGCATAAACTCTGCTACTGGTTGCACTCTGCCAGTGCCAGTCCAAAGCCTGGATATAGGAGGAGGGCGTCGCTAATGGTCTTCGTCACCACACAGTGACGTTTAACTGCAACTACATCAGTTTCAACACGTGGACCAACCTCTGAAACCGGGTCCTGACATTGTTGTTGTGATTATCAAATCATTTTTAAATCGAATTACCTACAAGTGAAAAGTTATACTTGTCTGTATGTGCACTTGTTATAGCGCCCCTTCAAGCTCTCTCGACTCAGAGGAGCTCCCGAATGCAGAGCGGACACTGCATCGGAGTTTCACGCCGAAGCGCTGAGCAATTGTGAGTGAAGAACTTGCCCAAGGTCCTTACGCGGCGAGGTGGATTCGAACCTCGGACCTTCCGGCTCCAAGGCAACGACGCCACCACTACACCACCGCGAGTGTTATTATCATGAAATCATAAAGCGAATTGCCTCGAAGTGAAAAGTTATAACGATCGATACAGCGTGGCAATTAACTAAAGAAATAATTATTGAAAGGCGAGTTTCTCTAGCGCACACGTGGCAACTTACTTACCATTTTCGGCTAAATTCGATTCTGGCAATACTTTGGCAAGTCGACTAAAATATTCCTTGGTCGGCTGGATGCAAGTCGTCCAAGAGAGAGAGGAATAGGCGGCGAGAAAATTCGAAGACAAGACGAGACTCGCCGCTAAACTTAGAGTTAGGCAATCAACCGTTGGCAATAAATATCAGCGCTTTGCTCTTTCGTTCCTACGTCTGGAACCGGTGGAAATGGACTCGCCCATCGGAGGGGGTACAGGTTGGTGGCATCGAAGTGATACTACCCAAACCTACGCATGGAGTGAGGTTTCGGTGGTGGTTTAATTCGTTGGGGTGGTCAACGCTGGGTGCGTTTGGTGATGGGGTAGAATTGGGTTAGGTTTTTCATTGAGTTTTCGGGTGTTGAAATTCATCCTGTTCTACATGCGTGGAAAAGGAGATGCGCTTCCATAGATGGGAGAGAGAATAGAAGCCGTGAAAGAGCAAGGCGTTGCGTAGGGAAGTGGTATAGCCTATGCCTGCCTGGAGAGGTTTTCCGTCGACGGTGGAGGTGGTGGAGGGTGGTGGAGGTGGTGGAGGTGGTGTTGTTGGAGCCTGAGCATCAACTGGTTCCTCTACTGCTTCTTATCTTCTTTCTCCTACTCTTCCTTTTCCTCCTACTCCATTCTCTTCTCTTATCCGCCTCACTCGAAGACTTCTCGAGTGTTATCTCTGTCTGTTTGTCTGTATTTGTCTGTGTTCCTGTCTTTGTCTGTCTGTATATGTCTATCTGTCTCTCTATCTGTCTGTCTCTGTCTGTTACTGTCTGTTTTTTTGTCTGTCTGTCTGTATTTGTCTGTTTTCCTGTCTCTGTCTGTCTGTCTGTCTGTCTGTCTGTCTGTCTATATTTGTCTGTTTTCATGTCTCTGTCTGTCTGTCTGTCTGTCTGTCCACCTATCTACTTGTCAGCCTGACTGTCTGTATTTGTCTGTTTGTCTCTCTCGTTGTCTGTCTGTCCGTCTGTCAGTCTGTATGTATTTGTCAGACTGACTGGCAGACAGACAGATAGACAGACAGACAGATTGTCAGCCTGACTGTCTGTATTTGACTGTTTTCTCCCTCTGTGTCTGTCTATCTGTCTATTTTATTTTTTATTTTTTATTTTGTCTGTCTGTTTCTGTCTGTCTGTCTCTCTCTGTCATGTTTGTCTGTCTACATCTCCCTTACTATGTCCGTCTGCATTTGTCTGTCACCGTGTCTCTCTGTCTGTGTTTTTGTCTATATCTCCCTTATGTCTTCCGCTTTGTCTTCAGTGTATAATAATTAAATGTCTGTTCATTAGTCGGTGTCTAAACAGATTCTTTCTTATCAGCTTAGCTCGTTTGTTCCCATCCGAATTCTTTTTTTTCTCTCTCTTTCCTCTCTGTCTTTCACCCACTTCCTCGCTCTCTCGTTATTTCTCTCACTTTCTCCCTTCTCTCTCGCTCTCACTATTTTTATGTCCTTCTCTATCTCCTTCTATCCATCTCTCTTTCTCCCTCTCCTTTTCTTTTCTAACTCTCTCACCCTCTCCTCTCTCTCTATCTCTCTTTCCCCTATCTCTCACTATCTATCTCTTTCTCCTTTTCCCTTTCTACTTCTCCCCTTCTCTCCCCTCTTCTTTTCCCTTTCTACTTCTCACACACACTCCCTTTATCTTAATCCCGTTTTCTCAACCTTTTTACCTCTTTATTTTTTCTCTCTCTCACACACCCTCATCATTTCTACACTATCATTATCTCCCTTCCACCCTCTCTCTCTGTCTCTCTCTCACTCACTCACTCTTTCTTTCTCTTTCTCACCGTCTCTCTCTCTCTTTCTCTCTCTCCGTCTCTCTCTCTCTCTCTTTCTCTCTCTCTCCGTCTCTTTCTCACTTCCATCTATGTCTTACCCTTTCCATTTCTCACACACTCTTTTTCGTTCTCCCACTCTTTCACCCCTCTCTCTCTCACACCATCTCTCTCACAACCTACCTTTCGCATTCTCTGTATCTGTCTCTAACTCTCTCTCACTCTCTCTCTCTCTTTCTCACCGTCTTTGTCTCTCTTTCCTGGTCTCTACCACTGTCTCTTCCTTCACACCATTCCACGTAACGCGCATCACCTGCAAAGATACGAACACCAACCAATAACTCCATCCTCCCCTTCACCCCCCTTCGCCCCTCCTCCATTCTTGCATTTTCACCCGAATAACAGCATCCCAAGTCCATGTCCAATACAACCCCATCCTCCCTCCCTTTTCCTTCCTCCATCCCCTCTTCTTTCTACCCCTCTCCATCCACCTGCCAGCACTTCCATCCACCCATCCATCCATCCATCGAATGTCTTATTATAGCCTCGCCTGCCTCTCCAACAAGCCGCATCCCACTGGCATCTCCGGCTTTTGCTTCTGCTACTGCTGCTGCTGATGCTGACGCTGATGATGCTGATGCCACAGACTTGGCAGCAAGCCGTGGAGGCACCGTAGCATTGGCACCGTACAAGAGAATGCATGGCTGATGAAAAGAGCCGTCTCCTTCCATCCTTCCTTTCCTCCTGCTCTTCTTCCAGTAGCTGCTGCGGATGCCGCTCTTTACCTCGAAAGCTGCTGAGCCTTGTGGCAGCCGGCAGAGTAGCTACTGGCACCAAGGGCATCTCTGTATGTCTCTGTCTGTCTTTGTATGTATATGTATGTCTCTGTATTTCTCTGTGTGCCCCTGTCTGTCTCTGTCTGTCTCTGTATGTTTCTGTATGTCTCTTTCTGTCTATGTTTGTCTCTGTGTGTCTCTGTATGTCTCTGTATGTCTCTGTCTGTCTCTGTCTGTCTCTGTATGTTTCTGTCAGTCTCTGTCTATTTCTATATGTCTCTGTATGTCTCTGTATGTCTCTGTCTGTCTCTGTCTGTCTCTGTCTGTCTCTTTCTGTCTCTATATGTCTCTGTCTGTCTCTGTCTGTCTCTGTCTGTCTCTGTCTGTCTCTCTCTCTATGTCTCTGTCTGTCTCTGTTTGTCTCTACATATCTCTATCTCTGTTTCTGCGACGGCCAGCCAAGCTGCAAACGTTATTTTAAACTTTTCCTAGACACTGCAATTCGTTATACGGTTGTTGTGTGTGTGTGTGGGTGTCAGCGTTTACATGTATATCACATGTGTGTATGTGAGTGTGTGAGAGAGTGCGTGTGTGTATGTATATACGTATGTATGTATGTATGTACGTACGTACGTATGTATGTATGTATGCATGTATGTATGTATGTATGTATGTATCTATGCGTGCGTATCACATACAGTGTATATGCATGACATCACTACAACTTCTCTTCGTAGAAGTTGTAAAAATATTATGTGCACAATAATTATATTTATAAACATTATTATTATTTACAATAATATACTTGCGCGAAGAAATATTATTTGGACAACATTACTTCCGACCTATAGTCGGAGGCGAGAGGCATTTTAAACAATTAGACGGAAGACCTTGAGTTTATATGCGGGAATTGTCTTCGAGTTTGTTATATCTTTAGCCTTGAGCTAATGGTCGGAGCGCTGTGAAATTTTCTAAACAGAAAATAATACGACGTGGTGTGCAATAGATTGAGCGATAAACGAACAATTTGGAAAATGAGTGAGTGAGTGAGTCAGTCAGTCAGAGAAAAAGTGGGTAATTCAGTCAGTCAGTAAGTCAGTGAGTCAGACAGTCAGAGAATGAGTGAGTGAGTGAGTGAGTGAGTGAGTGAGTCAGTCAGTCAGTCAGTCAGTGAGTCAGTGAGTAAGTAAGTCAGTCAGTCAGTCAGTCAGAGTTAACGAGTCAGTGAGTAAGTAAGTAAGTCAGTCAGTCAGAGTTAACGAGTCAGTGAGTAAGTAAGTAAGTCAGTCAGTCAGAGTTAACGAGTTATCGCTCAATCAATTGCACACCACGTCGTATTATTTTCTGTTCATCAGTCAATGGTGAGTCAATAAGCAAGTGAATGAGCAAACCAAACTCGCAATAATTTGCTCACGAACGCCTATTACAGATACACACATGCAAACAAGCACACAACCATTTCTGCAGCGCCTTTTCTGCACCTCACATCCATTCACCCCCCTCACCTCACCCTCTCCCTTCCACCACCTCTTATCACAGCAGCGACAAGCTCTCCCCATTCTCGACCAGCAACACCCCTTCCCAAACCCCCTAACCCCAACCACCACACTAAACATCCCTCCAACCATCGCCTGGGCAAGCCCCACACTCC